>JAWPHD010012659.1:0-74259 GCA_037043455.1 Cyrtodaria siliqua
GTATCTTTGTTTCTCATCGGGTGAGGTCAATTTATGCATATATATTTTACTATTTTATTTTATTAAAGTGACAAATAACATCGTTACAAAATGTTACATATACAAAACAATACAGTATAATATAGGCAATATTAAGTAAACAAATGATTACCCAGCCTAATGAGACTTATAAGTCACTATAGAAATATCAATTGCATTATTGATTTTACAACTCAGTTAATAGGTATAACAAAAGTAAACATAAAAAATACAACAATAACAACAACAACAACAACAAAAAGGATAGATAGGTCACATAAAATTCGCAAAACATTTGTATAGATCTAGTGTACTAAAAACCATTGAAACAGCGAGTTTATTATCTGACTATACAAATCATAGTATATGGCCGTCCTGCTACTTTCTGTTGTTTAAATAACACGGCGAATACATACATTTTAAAAATTGATTTCATTTTAGCTCAAATTTGACCAAACACAGAGATGTCTCCCAGAAATATAGAGACCATATTAAAAATGTAGCATGCTTATATCATGCTTGAAAACTAAGGTGCTAGGTAGGTAAAACGATGTGTGTATTCAAATAATGTATAGTGTACCATAGCTCTAATGGTTTTCCTTTGTTCCTGCTTATGCTATAATGTTCATAAACCTAAAGGTCTGAGCCTTAACAATGCTATAAATGCCGGTATATTTCAGTCGTGCTATAAATGGCAGATTCAAAGTTATACCATGTTCTACTCAAATTTACATGCCCCTTGTTGTAATGTTTACACAACCTATCAATCAAAATGTCAATTACCGGCATCGAATGGCTATGGTACAACACATTTATAGCATATTTTTCTCGTATGAGATTTATACTGCACTCTCGGGCCTGTGGCCCTCGAAAGTTTTTGTCTTGTCATTTGTTATTGTCGACGCCATGCGTCGTATGGTTGTCAGATCGTCTCGTCTTGGTCTCTCAGTCTCATCTCGACTCTCTCTCTCTCTCTCTCTCTCTCTTCTCTCTCTCTCCTCTCTCTCTCTCTCTCTCTCTCTCTCTCTCTCTCTCTCTCTCTCTCTCTCATCTCTCTCTCTCTCTCTCTCTCTCTCTCTCTCTCTCTCTCTTACGTTTCTTGTATGCCCATAATTTAAACAAAGAATGGAAAAAGTGTATACGATAGAATTGAAACGAAAATTAGTGTATAAAATGATATGGTAGTATGGCGCGTCTAAAGTATGCAATGGCCAGTAGCCTAGTAGTGGCATAGTAGCTTGAATGGAGTAACATAAGAGTACTATGGGGAGGCTGTTTCACATCCATAGACAATACAATTACATATCAGCAATGTCCCAGAAATATTAAAATTGAAAGTCTTTATTTATCGAGGGCGACCCAATTAGTTTTATACTAATCTTCATTGGGGCCCTCTATAACAAATACAATATACAAAATACAAGAAAGGCAAGATACATAAGATATATGTAAACATAATAGCATTGTTGGTGGTGGTAGTTTGAACGATATTTACACAATGATAAGATGAGATTATATCTATATCGAGTTTAATATTGTTTTTCCTTTATCCATTGTATGCAGTTGTTTGTAAAACTTTTCATTGTTGCACATTTCTGAATGTGGTTTGGAATATTATTCCATAAAATGGTGCCGGAGTAAGACATGCTGCCCTTGAAAAGTTCCCGATTATGCTTAGGAATACTAAAATTAGTATCAGTTAGTGATCGAAGGCTTCTGTCAGTTGAATTACGAGTAGTAATCATATCGGAAATATATGAAGGAGCAGTATTGTTCGAAACTCATGAATTTGGCCTTTTGAAGTATAATTCGCTGATCAATTGTGAGGCAATTTAGTTGTTCCATAGCGGCTTGAAAAGTAATATACTGTTCACCTAAAATAACGTGACATGCCCTTTATTGCATTATTAAAAGGCTGTTGATATTTGTTCGATTGTGTTACCCCAGATTACATTACAAAAGTCTAGATGTGGCTGTATGTAAGCTTTATAGAAAATAATTCGATCATTCAAAGGAATAAATAGAGGATATTTGTTGTTTTGGAGTGAATAACATATTTTATTTCATCGAGAAGTGAGAAAACTTTATATTTTCACCAATGCGAAGCATAAGTGAAAATATAAAAGTTTTCTCACTTTGAGATGAAATAAAATATGTTATTCACGACAAAATAACAAATTTTCTTTTTATTTTATGATTTTACAATTTTCTTTTTAGGGACGCTATAGTAGAACAACACAAGTAGTCCCGGCAGCTACTGTGAAATAAAAACTCTATATTCCACAGTGTGGAATAACACTTTTATTTGGTTTAAACATATTTTATTTCCAAATAGTTACAACAATACACAAAATTTGTACACAAAAACAAAAGGATCAGAACGAAAGATAAAATCTTACAGAGTTCTTACACACTTTTATTTAACTGATAAAATACGGTATTTCATTGCATATCATGAAATAAAATATTTTATTCTTGACAGTAACCATACATTTCTTGCTATTGTTTTCTTAATAAACAATATGTGGTCATCCCATTTTAAATTTTCATTTATATTTACTCCTAAAATTTAATCACCAGATGTAATCTGTATCAATGTCATTATAGCGCAAAGAAATTATTTACTTTTTAATCTGGCACGTCGATGTGGTGTGGTTACAAAAAAGACTTTCGTTTTTGAAGCATTTAATACTATACCGTTATGCAATATGAGGCACCGTTCAAGTTTTGGTGTATGAGTGATATCACTCATTCGAATAGGTAATATCACTGATTCAAATTTAAATGAGTGATATCACCTATTCGAATAGGTGATATCACCGATTCAAAACGAAAGGATGATATCACCTATTGAATGGGTGATATGACCTTTTTGAATGAGTGATATCATTAATTCGTATAGGTGACATCACTCTTTCAAAACGAATGGGTGATATCACCTATTCGAATCAGTGATATCACTCATTCAAATAGGGGATATCACCTATTCAATAGGTGATATCACCCTTTCGTTTTTAATCGGTGATATCACCTTTTCGAATCAGTGATATCACCTATTCGTTTTTACAACAAGACAAATACTGACTTCCTCCCACGAGTATCATCATGGAGAACGTTATACGTCACTGGGATTGTATATTATTGCTAACGGTTAGTTGTAATAATGAAATAATAACTGTCCACTGTGTTTCTCAGTGTTATTGGTTAAGGCTGTGTTTATCTACAACTTGAATTACTGTATCAAATAATATCAAATAATAGAAAAGGCATAGAAAATGAAATTATATTTTGCGGGGTAGGGATGGTGGGGGTGGGGCGGGAGGGGGTTGGGGCGGGGCGGGAGGGGGTTGGGGCGGGGGACTGCAGTACCACATCCTCTATCAGTATTGTTCTTGTTGTAAAAAAGAATAGGTAATATAACTAATTCGAATAAGTGATATCACTCTTTCAAAACAAATGGGTGATATCACCTTTTCGAATCAGTGATATCACTCATTCAAATAGGTGATATCACCCATTCAGTAGGTGATATCACCCTTTCGTTTTGATTCGGTGATATCACCTATTTGAATCAGTGATATCACCTATTCGTTTTTACAGCAAGAAAAATACTGACTTCCTCCCACGAGTATCATCATGGAGAACGTTATACGTCACTGGTATTATATAGTATTGCTAACGGTTAGTTGTAATAATTAAATAATAACTTTCCACTGTGTTTCTCAGTGTAATTGGTGAAGGGTGTGTTTATCTACAACTTGAATTACTGTATCGAATAATATCAAATAATAGAAAAGGCATAGAAAATGAAATTATATTTTGCGGGGTGGGTGTGGTGGTGGTGGATGAGGATTTTGGGGCGGGGGGCTGCAGTACCACATCTTCTGGATTGATCCCTGTATGGGTAGGTTCGGTAGGGTGTATACCCCTTCTGCTGTGTGGGGGAGGGGGAAATGTCCGCATCTATTGCTGCAAGAGCTGATGCGACCATAACCTGAAAGCCGGCCATTATATGCCGATGACAAAACACCTGCCAAATGTTGCAAGATACGACGATTTTGAAGGTCTGTCTATTTAGTTACACGGACCCTGGTTGTGATCAGTCATTTATATAGAGTTTATTTATTAGGCGCTGTATAGCTTTTTAATACAATTCAGTGATATCGCGTATTTGAATAAAAGATATCACTCAATCGAATAGGTGATATCACTGATTCAAACTTAAAATGAGTGATATCACCTATTCGAATCAGTGATATCACCTATTTGAATGAGTAATATCACTGATTAGAATATGTGATATCACTCATTTAAAACGAAAGGGTGATATCACCTACTGAATGGGCCTATTTGAATGAGTGATATCACTAATTCGAATGGGTGATATCACCTATTTGAATCAGTGATATCACTCATTCAAATAGGAGATATCACCCATTCAATATGTGATATCATCCTTTCGTTTTGAATCAGTGATATCACCTGTTCGAATCAGTGATATCACCTATTCGGTTTTACAAGAAGAAAAATACGGATTTCCCCACAAGAGTATTATCAGGGAGAACATATTGTTCTTTCCCTTATTATATAGACAGCAAAACAGGAAATAATAAATGATGTATATAGAATGATTAGATCGACCACCACCAATAGTCTAAACAAATTTTCTTTTTGAAAACCTCAGTACACAATGGAGTATCCCATTTTTTAAACCATACATTTTTAGTAAAAGCACATACAATTTACAAACAGATTGTTTTCCACAGCATCCATAAATGAGTATTGCTTGAAACTGTTTAAAGGAATATTTAGTACTCAGTGAAGTGTGCTTATAAACATCAAACATTTTTTAATTAAAGCGCTGTTTAAGCTGTCCTACACCCTCAAAAACGTGCCTATGAGAATACCAGCAAAAAAGCAGGGGTAGTTTTTTATTTGTGAGTATAGTATTGCTGACGGTTAATTGTAATAATTAAATAATAACTGTTCACTGTGTTTCTCAGTGTAACTGGTGAAGGGTGGGTTTATCTACAATTTGAATGATGTATATTAAACAATAGAAAAGGCATAGAAAATGAAATTATAATAATATGTTTCATTCTTTAAACAAATTGTTTTGTTTCTTTTTTTTCTTGGTGTGTGTGTGGGGGGGGGGGCGGGGGGAGTGCTGTGGGGGCTAGGTTGGTATATACCCATTCCGCTGTGCGGGGGAGGGTGGAATTTCCGCATGTATTGCTGCAAGAGCTGATGCGACCATAATATGAACGCCGGCCATTATCTCCGATGACGAAAAAGAGCGCCAAATGTTGCAACAGATCGCGATTGTGAGGGTCCGTCTAATTTTTTACACGGACCCTGGATGGGATCAGTCATTTATATAGAGTTTATTTCTGAATTGGAAATCGGTGATATCACTATTCATTGTGAATCAGTGAATCAGTGATATCAGTGATATCACCGATTCGAATAGGTGATATCACCAAATGGTATTAAAAAGTAAAACGGCGCCCCATATTTATTTCTGAATTTGTAATCAGTGATATCACTGATTCGAATAGGGGATATCACTCATTCAAGATATCACCTATTGAATGGGTGATATCACCAATTCGAATCAGTGACATTACCTATTCGAATTGATATCACTCATTCGTTTTGATATCACTGATTCGAATGAGTGATATCACTGATTCGAATAGATGATATCACCCAATAAATAAGTGATAGCACGCATTCAGAATGAATCAGTGATATCACCTATTTGAATGCGTGATGTCACCTATTCGAATCAGTGATATCACCGATTCGTATAGGTGATATCACCAAATGGTATTAAAAAGTAATACGGCGCCCCATACAGAAACAGTGCAATCCAAAGGAAAGAAGAGAAACATCAGGTGAACTGCGGGTGAACAGCGAGAGTCGTCGTAGAAACGGAATATACAGCGAGGCTCCAGCAGAAAGGAGGTAAAAACAGATCACCATTCAGTAGAAAAGCAGAGCTGGCGGAGAACGGAGTGAGAGAAAGGCTTGAGAAGGTGGGGCAAAACAATAAATAATAATAATACGCTGAAAACTCGTCATAATGTAGCATTTCAGTTATTTTTTAACCCTACAACTACCCCTCTATATAGAAAAAAGGGATAGGAACGAGTTGAAAAACAAAGCTTTATTATGTTTTTTAAGCTTACTATAAATACACCGAAAACTCGCCAACCTCAAGCACGCACGCGTTTAAACGGTGTAAGATTTAACCTTATTTATGTCAAGAGAGATGATTTCAATTACGCCATCGTTTAATATCAACACTTAGATGGGAAAGTTCAACATCAAACATCTTATAGGGTATATGTTACTCAATATTTCGTTTTTCAAGAGCGTGTATTGAAACTTAGGACTTTAACATTCATACATTTTGTATAACGAAACAGCCCTTTCGTCTCATAAACTTTTAAAAATGGGATCTTAAGAATCCTAAGTCATTATTATCTTAATCCAATATAAAACTACCACTACACACTGAGTTCACGTAGTTGTACAACGACCGGGTATTTGGAACCATATGATTACGTCGACCTAAAACCTGAAAATGGCGTTTTTTTGTTTTGATGATTGTATTTAATACTGTCGTCTTACCATGATCGGTTTATAACCGCTGCCCCCAACTAAATTCTATTTTGTTTATTTCGCTCTTCGGGGCATAGTATTTTGTTAGATACTGGGACAGTACGCCGCTGGAAATGGGGGAGGAAAATCTCTATGCATGCCATCTTCGGGATGGTTAAACTTATGTACTATTGATTTTATGAATATTGAGTTCTGCTCAACCCGGGGCTAGAGGGCGTGAGCAGTATATAGCATATTTCAATACCGTTCATGAACAGTCTCAATCAAACCGAGACTGCAATATTTTGTATGTGTTGTGTTCGGCCGTTTCCAAAGGTCCATTATCATACTCTTTTATATAGCACAGTGGCGTTGCTTGTGCAGTGTGGCGGCAGTAAAACGTCTCCCCGCGCTTGCAATCAGGACTGTTATTCATTCGATCTTTGTAGATCGCTTAGCCCGATACTTATTTTTAGTTATCAGTCGTACATATTCTATTGCTTTTGTTTTCTTACTGAATTTTCGATTCTGTGGTTCCACTACTCTGGCCGATAAAAGTCTCTGGGTAATGTTTAACCACTCATAGGATATGTTGTCTGCTTTTTAATTTAGTCTTATGGCTGTTACTTGTGATATGCAGGCTTCAAAACCGCTGCTCCCAAATAAATTCCATTTTGTTTATTTCGCTCTTCGGGGCATAGTATTTGTTAGATACGGGGACATTACGCCGCTGGAAATGGGGGAGGAAAAGCTCTATGTCCACCGCCAGATGCATGCCATCTTCTGGATTGTTAAAATTATGAACTATTGATTTTATGAATATTGAGTTCTGCTCAACCCGGGGCTAGAAGGCGTGAGCAGTAGCTAGCATATTTCACTACCGTTCATGAACAGTCTCAATCAACCGAGACTGCAATATTTTGTATGTGTTGTGTTCGGCCGTTTCCAAAGGTCCATTATCATACTCTTTTATGTAGTCCTGTTTTTCTGCCTTCTACGAAGTCATATAGTATATGAGAACATGATCATCTCTGTATTGTACTTATATTGCATCTTTGTTCCATTGATCGTTTGAAGGCGTACCCACTATTGTCTATTATTTTGTTTATGTGATGCCTCAGCATTTCAAGGAGATATATATATGCATATACTAACTTAAACTTGGTTTTAAAATTAGTATTTCTGATGGCTTTGTTTTATGAATGCTACACTTCCTTAACCATTTACGGATCTACCTTTACTTAAGAAATAATAAATATGTACCTGTGTTTTACCGGTGATTTTAGTACTCGCATCCGAACGTCTAACTGTATTTTATTCACCGATAAAATACATGTACGTATTTATTATTTCGATTCTAACAGAACAATAACCCCATTGTTTACGCTATTGTTGGGGCACTATATATTATCTCGGAGGTCAAGGTAATCAGGCTGCTATGTTTACAGGGTGTTCCATTTGGACGCCCCCGTATACAAAGTTCTGCGTTTCAATACACAAGTAGTCACGTGACAAACAATTAAGTCATTGCTTAGGTCATATAGCTTGCGCTGTATGACGTCAAACGTTCTCAGCGCGTTCAAGATGCTTATTCATGTTATATGTACTGATGCATATGATGGGTTTATATCGGGAGTGCGCACGGATTGGGAGCATGGCAAGTTTGTTGTCATTAATATTTCATTAAAATTACTGTTGAGTTTGTCTTCGTGGCGTATATTTACCAAGTGTCGTCATGTAAAGCGGCGCTTCCAATGGATGAAATATACGCGGGGAATTAATGGAATAATGGAACAGCTGTATTTTATCGTAGAATAATAAACAGCTTTCTCTCTTCTTTGTGTATATGAAAGACTGCGGAGGTCGTGTTAGAATAATAATTTATGTAAATACTACCTAAGCAATAATTTTCGATGGTGAAATCTTAATCCTTTAATCCGTCAGCTATCAGTGATTCGTTTTTGAATAATACACTAATTGTCTCTATAGGCTATAAAGAAGTTATAGTGCATCCACAGCAACGAACGCATGTGCCTGTTTTGGTACGGAGGAGTACAATGTTTTACATTTTTAGATGTATAACTCTGAAATTAAATAAAAAGATCTAACAGAACACAGTCAACTCAAAACACGCATTAAAATAAACAAGACGTACAATATTAATAAAGAAGGCATGTGGCTTTAGAAACACAAACGGGTTGACAACATGGCTACCGTCTTGGAACGGTTAGTGGCAAAAAGGCCGCTGGGGTTTTAAACCAGGTTCTAGGGTGCATCAAACCTCATTCTTACCCTATTGTCATCCCAATAAAACGGGACAGTGTAAATAAAGATATCCCACGCCAGGTTTAGTTGAGATATTGAAGTTAGTTAATGTATACCGTGCAGAAAAAGTAGCAACAATAATTACAAATGTCATCTCCTTTTTACAGTAAACATATATTCCTCCTAAATGTGAACTATTTAACAAAACATTAAGACAAATGTTCGATGGTCTTTTATTTGTACATATAGCTCAGTTATCCAAAGAGAGCCTGGGCGTCTTTTGGTTGTATCTGTTGAATAATTGTACATGTTCCGCAATTAAACGCGCACCTTGGTTCTGAAAAAAATGAATGTATTATCTATTGAGGTATATCAAGATAAGTTTGTATTTATTTTATTTGAACAATAAAATCGAAAATTAATAGCTTCTTAAAGAAAAGAAAATGTAGCGAACGTGCGGATGTAACTTCGCACATCAAATAATACTGACCTCACTTAATAAGCAGATTTGTTTTTATATTTATATATCCGTGTTCATATTATAGTTATATCTTTTAAGACGACAGTTTTTTGTATCTTAACGTCAGATTTGTTTAACAAATATACTCATAACTTCATTGCTTTTTTTAGGATTACCATATTCATTTACTTTTGTTGTTTTGAAAAACGTCTGTCTACTATATACCACCAATGTACTACATTTCGTCTCCGTATATATAGAACATTAACAAATGTGAATTTATACCTCTGCCTAGATACTGTTCAGATCCATTGTTGGCTCTCATATCTCGATCAAGCACTTAAAAAGAAACAATCACCTAATATTGACATAGATGTGTAGACAATTTTTAGAAATATAGTAGTATCATATAATGTTTATTTAAATTGTTAATATACATTTATTAAAAGCACTTGCGAAAGCAAAGATGTATTAGATGTGCTACATATTTGTGACCGTTTAAGTTATTACCGATACAATCCACTGTTGATCTACACGGGCTGATTGGTGACATACATGTATCTAGACTACACGACCACAGTGCCCTTAGTATGAAATGTTCAGTTAGCCAGCCTAGAAATGTAGGTCAGAGACAAGGGATTGAACTATACTGAATATAATCGACCGCGTTTCAAATTAAGCAAGCAAGGTTTTGCGCAAGCGTAAATAAGTTGCAGAGAGGCAAAATTTTGTCACTGAGACATAAACAAGCCACGACCGTTTTTCTTACATTTTTCCCGATTTTTAACATCACTTCTTCCTACCAAGCATTTTGAATCAATGTGGGCGACCTCGCATTTTTTCTGTTCAAATACCTTGACATGCCTTACATATTGATTACAATTCAACCTTGTAACACGACTTGTTAGAAGTACACATCAGCGCAGAAATACAATTGTTCACATGTAAGGGATACGTGTGCGTTAGCGTGTGCATTACAACACGTATTAATCCGAGCCTTCTCTGACCTTACCAGTCTTTTTTACGATTTTGATATTTCGTCTGGCTATGTACTTTCAAAGCGGTTCCTATAGTAAAAACACGGGGATCTCCTCTCCCTATGTATTGAATTAACATTTCAAGCGTGTAAAGTGATTATCAATATATTTATTGACCTATCTGAACCGAAATATCTGTTATATTAATCGATTTAAAGTTGTAACGGTCAACCCTTTTCAGACGTTAATAAAATATTAAATGTCCTACATTTGTAATTATTCAGGTAAAGAGTCACGTGATAAATATTTCCCGCAAGATTAAGAAAATATCGAAAGTGCGACCAACTTTTACTTTTGACACTCGCATTTCTCTGGACAACATCCAATTGTTTATCTTTTAATTTTAAATCCTAATTATACTCCGAGAACAGTTTGTTCCACTACTAAAATCCTCCCATGTTGTCAGTTGATACACGTGGTTGATAGTGGAGTTATTTGATGAGGGCAATGAATGCCTTCACCTCGCGCAAAAACATCACGGGAATGTAATTAATATGCAAAATGACAATATGGCGGATATATTAAATAAAAGCGTACTTCAAAACATAAATGTTTTATTGTGTCACTACAATCGATAAAGGTGCAGTTTTATCAATGCAACTTGGTATAATAAACATTAATTGAACGATTTGTTGGTCTAAATTATCGTAATAAATCGACCCGATGCCGCAAACATCGTTGACGGGGCATGACTGTGTGCTTTTAGTAAACCCCCCGTTTTCACTACAGACGTTCCTCTGATATAAGCCACTAAAAAGAGAGAAGGCTTTTAGGGTCAGAAAAGGCTCGGATTAAACACATATAAACTGTTCACTGTTACCATGTGTAATTATACGATTGCGTTATCAAAGTGAAGAATGTAAAGCAACTGTTGCTACCTTACCATTAGCAATAATGAAAACCATAATAATGAAAATTAAAAAAAAAAAGAAGAAAAAAAGAAAATCAGCAGGCTCCCTGACCCGGCACTAACACGACGCCTCAATCAACTGCTCTGCAGATGATAATGAATGTTTCGTCGCTAATATGCATATAATAATATTGTCTACATGCTACATTTCAGTAGATTGGTTTACGAAAATGTCATTTCAGTAAGTGAAACGGTAACCTTTCAACATCACAAAATATGTGTTTATACCATTCAAGTTTTTTAGACCGGTTCGCTAGGAATTGAAGTTGTAAAGCATGCTTTTTGTCGACTACATGATTTACAGTCTGTTAACCATAAACAAACACAGAAACCATATAAGCAGCTGGTAGCTGAATAAGATTCCTAACGATTTTTTAGAAAAATGATTTCTAAAGAAGGACATATTAGATAGAATAAAACACTTTGAAAGATGTTGAGACTAAACTCTCGACGTTGACGCCTTCCCCTTTTCAGTATTTATTGACATTCAACTAGCGTTTGTTTCGTGCTGTGTGGCGGCCGTAAAAAGTTGTCCCGACCAAAACACAGTAGTGTTTGTACTTACTGGTCCTTTTGGATCATCAAGCATAGTCGTTGTGGATTTAAAGTAGAATATCGCTTAAGCCGGTGTTAGAAGGCCTGAGATGTAATGCACTTTACATTACCTCCCATGAACAGACTCAATAAATCCGAGTCTTCTACTTTTATCTCTTGTTTGTGTTTGTTGCTTCCAAGGGATCCCTTTTTTAGTATTTATTGACATTCACACTAGCGTTTGTTTAGTCCTGAGTGGCGGCGGTAAAAAGTTGTCCCGACTAAAAATCAGTAGTGCTATTACTTACTGGTCCTTTGGGATCATCAATCCCAGTCATTGTGGCTTTAAAGTAGAATATCGCTTAAGCCGGTGGTAGGAGACGTGAGAGGTGTTGCACTTTACATTACCTCAGATAAACAGACTCAATACACGGAGTCATTGCTACTTGTATCTCTTGTTTGTGTTTGATGCTTAAAAGTGATCCCCTTTTCAGTATTTATACAGTAACCTTAACAAAGCTACTGAACGAAAAAATACCCAAATATAGTGCCGGAAAGCATACCAATAAATGATTTAAAAACAAGAAAATTTATTGGGATGACATGTTCCGAACGATCATATATCTGTTTTGAACGATATTGACGACATATCTTCAACACATTCAAACGACTCAAATGACCCATAGGTGAGACCGGACGTGACCTATATTTCGTCCAAAGTAAGTCACAGCGACCCGAATATTTTCAAATTGTGTTAAATACATATAAGGAACATTCTGGCGAAGTTTGGTAAAAATCCTTCTTAAAATATGCAAGATACGCATGTCGTAGCGGAGACATGACGTTACCTATCATTCATCGTAAGTAGGTCACAGTGATCCAAAAGTGTGCACGTGATATTAATTGCATATAAGTAACACTCTGGTGAAGTTTTGAGACAATCCTGCAAGTATTGAACAATATATAGACCAGTGAATGTCGGACGCACAGACGAACTAACGGACAGACGAACGGACGCCCAAACATCCGGAGCGTATTGTGATCGCTACGTCGAGATCCGTTTATGACAACAATCAGAGCTCACGCGTTTTAGAAAGTGAATGGTTAAAACCAATGTTACTACATTTTTTAAGTTGGAAATAACGTTTTACAAAGCTTTGGTTAATTTTGGTGGACGAGCTTAATGGGTTTCCTTTTCCAAAATGCATAACTACTTTAATGACATAGGTTTTAATTATTTTGACAAAGTCTACAATTCGTGTGTAGTTCCCACATTAGAATATTCCATTTCGGGATTTAAACTTTCCAGTCAATAGAAAATGTGCAACATCGGGTGACTAGGTACGTCATGGGCGTGCACAGATTTGCACCGATAGTAGCCATAATTGGAGACACGGGATGGCTCCCAAGTACTTATTGTAGATGGCTCAATTTGCTCAGATTCTGGAATAGACTTTTACAATTTGGTGCATACTTGCATTTTTGCATTCATTAAAGTTAATTATAAGAATAATTCAAAGCACAATGTTTTTGCATATTATTAACTGTTGATTTTATTCACCAATAATTTACTGAAATCTAGAGTTAAACAAAGGAAAAAATCAAAACTTAAAATTTTATTTAATTATATGCAAGCAGCTTTAACGGCAAAATGACACTGGATTAATAACTCGAGATGTTAATTTTAATTCATGTGACAAACTTCAAGATTGCCATGTGTCCCTTTAAACTAGTTGACTACCATTCAATCAAACGTTTATCTTTAAGCAGGGAAGTAAATAAATACTTTATAGTCCTAAATATAATGTGCAAATGTACATTTTTAGGCAAGCATAAAATATATATAAACACATTTTAATGTCATAATTTGCTGCAAATACATAAGAACGCATGAATAAAGAAACTGCTGCATTCGAGATAAACCACATATTAATATAAACTACAGTAGCATTTGAGCTCAACAATAAAAAGAACGAACGTACTCTTATAGTAAGAAATAAGCATTTTCTTCTGAAAATTGGTGCCATTTTTCTTGTCTTTTACTCATTTACTTAAACGTTGACCTTCTTGAACGTAATACTGATATACTACCTACGTTATATATGAGAATGTCCTGTGCTTATAGTTTATATTCTGCTATATACACGCCTCAAAATAAGTTAAGGACCATCCCCTCTTTATTTCAATAAGATTAAAGTTTGCATCACCGCACAAGTTTAAAAACACATTGCATTCCAAAAATGGAAACTGTTTCGTGTTTCTTTACGAACATTGTACACCAAAATAAATATTTTTTAGAAAATTCAGATTTTGAAATTTCAATAAAATGCTTTTTTTCAGCCAAATATTTTATTTTGTATTATTTATATGACTATTGATTCCTTAACACACATCTGTCACAATTTCCTTAGAATTACTCTACAGATAAGCGTGCAGTGCCAAATATGCAACTAGGTCTTCACAATTTACATTTTGTATGGATAAAAATCAGCGTTTGTCAAAACTGTTCAGTGGTATTCATTTAAACTGTCAAAGATTAGTCAATTTCGGAGAAAATTAAAATGTTGCGTCCATAGTTTCATGTGTAGTGATTAAGCGTAATGATTGACATAGCATATTAAAACTTTTAGTAATTTTTTTTAGGGTAAATTAATGATTTTTAGAAATTATCAAAAGTCTCGGACCTTTTTAATTAACAGAACACTGTATATCAACATTTTGTTATTGCACCTAATGCAGAAGACCTGACAATGTCCAGTTTAATGCAACATTGCTTACACATTCTGTGTAACAGTTTGAAAATGGTATGTAGTCATTTTCAATGGTAAGCATATGGAGAAATATTCTTAAGGTCCTTAACTTATTTTGAGGAGTATATAATGGAGATGCCAAAAGTACTTACTACCACTTTCTACCTCCTGAGTCAGTGTCATCATTTTCTTTGTGTAATCGGCACAAAATTCTGCAATTCTTTCTCCACAAGAGAAACGTACGGTGTCCGATGTTAATTCGTCATGTGATATGTCCGCCTCATACCTTATGACATGTGTTGTAACTCCCTGTTAAATGATGATTTAAGTTAATCATTTGAAAGTATATTATCGAGAAAACACCTTTATTAACATGGTAAAAGAGAAAGACCAAGGTTGCACTAATATATTACCTTGTACGATTATACAGATATATACAAAAGAAGAAAATATAGAATTAAAATATGCAAACATAAAAAGGTTAACAACGCGGGTATCGCCTTGGAACAAGGCCACTGGGGTTTACACCAGGTTCTATAGTGCATCAAACCGCCAGGCGGATATATTTTTTTAACCATGTAGGCATCATTGATAGGCAAAATAAAAGTAAAACATAAAGTAGAATCATGTATATATGAATGTATATATGAATATAAAAAAACAAAGCCAAAACAAGTAGATATAAAAGTAATTAGTAAATGTAACATTCAAGAACCACAGTTAATCAAATAACGCATAGAAACTAACAACAATTGCAGAGATGATTTAACGGCAATATATGACATCACAAACATAAAATGGTTGCCAATAGGGCTGCCACCTCAGAACCGTCTGTGGAACAAAAAGGTCGCTGGGGTTTTAAACCCGGTTCCAGGGTTCACCAAACCTCACTCATGTCCTTTTGTCATACCAATAAAACGGAACAGTGTAAAAAACGAAATCCCCGCCAGTTCATACTATCTTACAAACAAAACAAGGCAGCATTAATAGACAATATAAGTCTAAACGATTTATGATCATGTGCGAGGGCTGTTCCAGAAGTCCGTGTACTCGTCTTATAATTGTATTATGACCATAAAGATCGAAATAAACAATACATCATCAGGAACTATACATTGTATCTCTTAGATCGTATACTTTCACAATTCTCATATCAAAACTGTTCTGTTTACGAGTATTATCATATCTGGTGTGTCATGCACACGGAGCAGAACGACGACGATTGTGAAGTCTCGCGGAGACTTTCCCGTTGATGCAGCGTAGATAAGTTTATATTTTCCTTCCCCCGTTAAAAATCTAGGCATCCAGTTGGAACTTACTTTTCTCAAGTTCAAGCCCTTCTCTAATATTTTATGAACAGTAGCATTTTCCACACCTAGAGTGTGGAAAGTTCAAGCACAGACAATCGCCTGACTTCATAAATGAATTCTTTAACTCTGGCAATAATTTGCTGACACTAACTGTCCTTCAACATCTCTGATCATCTCCAATTGACTATCGACCTTCGTGAAATCGCTTGTGCCACTTAAATACTAAAGTTCTATACATTATCTGTCCAATTCCAGCGTGTTCTATCAACTGAAATGCTAACTTCGGTGTTTTCCTAATCTCACACAACATGCTATATATAACTGCGCGCTGCTCCATGTCGCAAATCGACGTCATGTTTTTGGTTGATTTTTTATTTACCCTATACAATGTGTGCTGCTCCGTGCAATGCAACCAATCTTGATTTGATTACATTTTTTAAAATAAATACGACAACAATGCTCG
Source organism: Cyrtodaria siliqua (assembly GCA_037043455.1). Lineage (NCBI taxonomy): Eukaryota > Metazoa > Mollusca > Bivalvia > Adapedonta > Hiatellidae > Cyrtodaria > Cyrtodaria siliqua. Next base: position 16,354 of record JAWPHD010012659.1, read on the forward strand.
ATGTTGCATTGGATTACTTAAGAATATTTGTGAAATTATAAGTAGCTAATATATGATGACGAAAATGACAGGAGAAATACGCGGATTTCTGGAGCAGCCCTCGTATATATGAATATAAAAATCAAAAGTATAGCCACCACGCAAGTTCTGAATGACTGGCAGAAGCCACAGCAACAATAGTACAAACCATTTAAGGTACGACAAGACTAAATTTACGGCAAAAATCAAAAGCCACAAAATAATACTCAATGACTTTGCAAAAGACAGAGAGCAAAATGATATATAGGGTCCTATAGAAACCACAGCGTCCGAACGCAATGGCATCGTAGGTCCGCACTGTACTAACAAGGACTTGAAACTACAATGAAAGAGACAAAAAACAACAGAAAGGGTGGTGAAGACAGGATTACCGACTTGGAACGGTCAGTAGGCAATAAGGCCTACTGGTTAGCTTGAATCGATTTTATATGCGCACAATCCTCGCTATTATCCTGTCCTCAGCGCCCAAATAGACAAGACAGTGTAAACAAAACAACATCCCATCAGAAGGAATTCTCTAACAACAAAGTCCACATCCAGAGAAACTAACTAAAGATACACATACAAAATAATAAACATCTCAGGATGTATCCAGAATCGTACTGAACAACCATAGTAGTTGCAGCTAAAGAGAAAACCAATCTAGGGTACGACCAGAAAACCCGAGGGACGAAAGCTCATGCACCGACCTCCCTTAGTTGGGGTTTCAGTAGGTACAATCATAGAGTCCCAAGAGGTAGTCCAGTCATCGCACAAGTGAAAAGTGAAGCGTAATGACTGACTGTAGAGGGGGTCAATAACTAAACATGCAGTGCGCTGTAAAACCAAAGGGTTATATCCTTTTCTGACGAACTTCCTGATTAAATTTGTAAAGCGGTCAGGAAACCCGTCAGACCCCTCTATCTTTCGAAGTTTATAGACCACATCTCCATAAAATGAGGGTTGTGATATGCCTAGTCACCTGAATACAGCGTTAAAGGTACGACTAGACGAGATAAACAATAATGTATATAGACCTCAAAGAGCCCATCCTCTGTCGGGTCATCGTAAAATCAAAGAAAACACTTAGAGGCGAACGGTAAATGGGGCAATCAAATAAACATGCAGTGCGATGCAGAAAGATACACATTTAAAAACAAGACGGGTCCATGTACACATAAATTGAATATCCCAGGTCATCTTTTCAGAAAATAATCTATACATGCTTAGAAAGGTGTCCATGATACAACGATTTGACCAGTGTCAAAAGCAGATGACGTTTTGATTTTAGGAGCGCATAGGTGTAGCGCAAACACGCACAGAATGCATTTTACAAGAATATGTCCATATAGTTATACAAATGTTGTGGTTACCGATTTATACATCTCTGTCATTGGTTCCTTACTTGGGGATTTGGTTAGGTAACATGTTCGTCCACGGATATGTTTGAAGGCAACCATGCCCTGAAATATTTGAATGTAAACGTCAATGTTAATTTAGGTACTCTTTAAAACGTTCGATATCGGTTTCTCTTTAAAACGATCGATATCGTTTTAAATTATATATGATTACGTTTCTATTTAAATTAAGTAAACACTCTTTAAAAGCATTCAAACATATGCTATATCACATAATATTCACCATGTTCATCAACTAAAAATATGCATTAGAATGTTGACCCTAAAGTATAAATGTAACCTAATCTTTGCTTTAGTTTAGTTGTACTATATGTTTAAATAAATCAAATAGGCCGTTCTTTAAAATAACCAATGCTATAACGGGCAGAGTACATACGCTAACAATAAAGTACTGAAACGTCTTTGTGTGATTTGTAATTGCAAGCTGGCTAGCAGCACACATGAGTATTTAAACAAGTTATTATAACATATAAGTTACAGGAACACATGTTTTGAACATAGTTTGTTATTAAAGGAAGACCTTATTTTATTGTTGGGGTGTGAGGGTAAGGGTTTTCTCTGAGGTATGTTTTTTGGGAGTTACGTTATAATGTCTTTTGTTTTATGACTTGTTTGGATATGTTAGTAAATAAATAGTAGATAGTATCATCTGTTGATTACTGTAATTATTAAGATGCACATACAACACACGGTTGTTGGTTGTAATGTTCTAAAGAAACGGACTTATTTCTACTGATATTGTATTAATAACATATCCACTGCAAATACATCGTTGAATTAGGTTAACTCCTATCTGTATCAGTAACCACACCATGTGTACGAATCTTAAGGGAGCCGTAAACTCTCCCGACGCGGGCCCCTCGCAACACGGTCACCCCTAACACATTAGGTTATATACACGTTTATATTACAAACTTCAATACTATTTTTTTATCAATAAAGTTAACAATCAGCAAATGTATCTAATAGATAGTTTATAAGTGGTTTTATTATGGCATTTCTTCATAACATAGTATACAAAGGTAGTCTCGAAATATCCGCCGTAGCTCTCTGGTAGTAGTGAGTAACCTTATTTATAATGACGCCCACGAGACTGTAGTGTATATGCAACATAACTCAGCAATGACTGTAATACGACATTTTACCCGATTGAATTTTAGGTTAGTTAGATGTGGTTGTTGGTGGTTGTCGAAACAATGTCACTACAACTTCGTACTATTCATCATGAAGTAGTATCTCTAAACATCAGGATTGGATAGCATTTGCTAATCATTTAAAATTAGCAAGATGTTAGGACAGCAGTGCCACTAGTAATTGTGACGAATCGTTCTCAAGTCACCTAGAATACACTTGAGGATTGCATGAAATATCAAACTACAATGTTACTTGAAATGTAATAGGAAAACAATATAAAGAAATTCTACCGTATCAAAGTCATGGAAGTTCAGCGTGCTTTGGCAGATTGGACATTCAGGTATGTCACCGATTGCTATCAAAACCGTATTTTCGTCTTCGTTATGTGTGATATCTTGATGAATCTGCATCCCATCCGTTCTGCGCTCAAGGTGATATGTCTGCGATTTAACAAATAATTATAGCACTCTTAATCTAACAACATGCCATTAGTGTGTGTGTGTGTGTGTGTGTGTGTGTGTGTTGAAGTAGAAACAGAAGTCGAACAGGAAATATAGCATTCACAGAACGCAGTCAACAAAAAATACGCATCAAAACAAACAGTAATTATATGGATAAATAATCATCTAAAATCATAAAGGTAAGAGACATAACACATAAACAGTGTTGACAGCAAACGGGAACGGTCAGTGGCAAAAAGGTCACCACCCGGGGCTTAAACAAGGATCTATATTGAACAGGACCTTACTCTCTTATTCTAATGTAATGTCAATTAACCGGAAAGGTTTTATAACGAAATAACAGATAATAATTACATAAAAGCGTAGAGACTATTGCTCAGTTGAAGTTATCCGCCGATGTCTATGTACAGACAGTGTGTTCTTATTGTAGCTTAGACATGTAAAAGACATTACAATTTAATTTAGTTATTTTATCTTCAATATATGCCAATTAGGTTAGATCATAATGGCAATCTGGTTAACGTTACTAAGTAAATACAAAAAATGAAATGTAAACTCAAGTACAACATTTGACTAATCACTTTAAGTACACATCATATCAAACGGCACAGACATTCTTACTCACATGTTGCTTTGTAAGAGCATCTCCTGCTAATAACACCAACACTGCTCCAGCGTAAATTGCAAACATATTGTCTATAATGACAAAGATGAGTATGCGCTTAAAATGCATGTGTTTGTTATTCAATATCTGCAATAGTTTCAAATGTGTCAATTGAATAATACTTCAACGATTTTGTAGGATTAACATTAGTATATTTAGCCACGCAGTAATGTAATACTAAAACTAACTTTGCCGTAAGCAGAGCAGAACATGCCTCACCGTAACATGTCGATAATAAGTCAAATAAGATGCAACATTCCTAGGTCCCCAGCAGTGTTTTTTCATTAACGGAAGAAAGAGAGATTATTTTTTTCTGACCTTTATAACATGCGTTTCCCAACAGTTGGCATTGTGTAAACAACCTAAACATAATTATTGTCTTTTTTTGTTTCTTTGTTGTTAGTCTCGTTTCTCAAAAATCTATTACAAGCTATAGACTAGTGAAGGATTACGAATATCATCCTGAATACACCATGTTGCCGTTTTCGCCGCATGACACACTTTAATCAGAATTGTCTCGTATTTTTTTCATTTGTACAGTAACACTGATTTTAAAATCGTATTAATATTTGTGTGTGTTTTATATACTTATTTTCTTATTTTATTAAATTATTTGTAATTTAAAAGAAGATCTAGTTCATTTGAATGTGTTTTTCCAGAAATAACATAAACTAAATATTAAGCAATTAAGTAATAACAAGTTTCTTTTTTTCTTCTGAAGTCATTGATACAGTTATGTATAATTCTACTCACTAGTAAAAACGTCCCAATGTTACTCGTGATAAAATAACAAATATCCTGTATCCTCCTCTTAAGAATTTTAAAATAAAGTTAACTACAAAATGGCACCTGCAATTACTGGGCATTGACACTATTTAAGTATTTCTGAAATTTGAACTTACCGTTGAGTAGCTGTACAGATTGAAACACAAACACTGATACGCTGATTGCTTTTATAGTCGAAAAGGTCATTATGCCAACACTATTGTTTGTCAACACTGATAATGGCTGTCTCATATATTGGACAAATGTGGCAGTTTGTTATGATTTGGGTCGAACGGCTGTTAAATTCGCAGATAAAATAATTATTTCAGAGTATTTTAGTACATACGCACAATATTGGATAAAATGGTAAAACTCTCAATAAAACATATCCCATCTTGTGTTTAGAAAACAATTATCATCAATTGCGATTTAATTTAAATTTAAGTTATGTGCGTATAGATTTATACATGTACCATATATCATTAACATAAACCGTGTTAAAAGAGGAGTAGTTATGTGACAACTGTTTTCAAATTTACATTATACTTCTGCTTTCTATATAAATTGAGTTGAACCGACAAGTAATTTAGATCATTTTAAAAACAACGGACTTCTTTTAAAAATAGTGTATTCTTCATGTCAATAAGATATGTCCTGCAAAACATCAATGTTTAATGTTTATTGAATTTGGAGAAATATTGTTTTCAAATTGTCCTATATTTCTTTATAATAAATACTGAAAATGGGATCCCTTGGAAGCAACAAACACAAACAAAAGAGATAAAAGTAGCGGACTTGGTTTTATTGAGACTATTCATGATAGGTAATGTAGAGTGGAACACCTCTCACGCCTCCTAGCACCGGCGTAAGCGATATTCTACTTTAAAGTCACAAAGACACCCTGTAAAAGCAATATTTTACATTACAATATAAGTTACATGATATTTATAGTGTATGTTATGTAAATCCAACTAGAATCCTTCATAAAGTTTCTTTATAAGTGTCACAAAATCATCTCGAGTAGAGCGTATTGGTCGTACATAGCTCTTGTAATCACTTGGCTACATCTTTCAGTCACATGCTAATTCATTGTTTAGTTGAAACTAATTCACCAGTTGCATGTACACGGAAAAGCGAGCAATTTTATAGCGACGGTAGAGGTAGTACGGCAGGGCCGTTCAGTAAGTGTATATGTGCGTTAATGCATGTAAAAGTATAGGTAGTTTACAATATATTCCTCTAAAGGGCAAAATTGTATAAGGGTCCTTTCGTGTAGATATCAATATTGCGTCTATTGCCACGTGTCTCACGGAATGAACGTGGAAAATGAGGGTTTGGGCGGAAAGTTGGGTTATAAAGTGCATTGTTCTCCAGTCGTGGCCGGGAAATGTTGATAGTTGCTTTGGCTGGAGCAGTCGTTTGAAAGGGTGAAATTCACAGGCAATATTTGGTCAGTATATCTATTTTATGAAATTGTATTGTACATTTGTATTCAATGGGCGTCGCCATTTATTACATGTATATATGCCGATGTGTATAACTCATTAATTGTAATACAAGATTAAATTGATAACGATGTATATTAGGTGCATTGTTCACGGTGGTTAACGATGAGGTGCTATACTTGTATATATGCCGATGAGTATACATGATAATGTAGAATACGAATACATTGCTACACATCATAATTAGAGAGTGGCTCACATATATTTACGAGATAATGATTTGTTTGTGTAATGATAAGTGTATAAGATCGTTGTGTTAATGAACAGACATCTAAAAGTATGTATTATTACAGCCTAAGCCTCCCGGAGTGGAGGTAAGCCTTTAGGGTGTGTAGGCCCTCTAGGTGATTCAACGGGAATCAACGCATAACGTAACGAGCGGTGGAGACGATCCCCTTACCTGGACAACATGGTCAGGTTCTCATAGGAGCTACAACCCCCGGGACATTTGGTGGGCCCGTCATCAGACCTCACTGAAGGAACGTTACCCCACAACCTCGGTGGAGGTTTATCATTGCGTCATCATATTCATTGAGTCATCAACCCTTATAGAAGGTTTTCGATGACCATCACCGATCATTGGAGTCGCGCATCATATTCATGAGCTCTCACGCATAATTCTTTGTAACATTTGTGATCATCAACATTGTTGTAAATGCAACAACACTTTAGTGTCATATATAGTCAGTCGAACATTCAGTATTTGTGATAATACTACGAACGTATTAAACCTTCATGAGAACAGTATTTTTCATATTTCATCTGTGTATTCGCTTGTTTTTCTTGATAATTGTATATGTATTTAACATATTTTAAAAGTTGCAACAACTTATGTAAACGCAGTCACCGTTATTGATTATTTCCTGAGTTAGTCCCAACCACTAGGGTCATCTTGCGACAACTGGTGTCAGAAGTGGGATTTTGGGCGTCTAAAGAGGGAAAGAATCAATAAGTGATTTTTATTATGATATACTAAATCTCTACTTATCATTTTAGAAATGTATACCAAACTCTGACCCATCAAGGCGACTGGAGAGGATCACGGCCACAACTTGGAAGAACAAGTGCAAGACAAGTCAAGCAATGACGAGGGTAGGTTGAGTCCACTGTTGTTTTGTACGTTCCTTCCTTGGCACGAGGTCGCATTGGTCTACACGACTGGATCTGAGTCACGTTTTGCTCCATCAATTGGGTGTTTGTTTTACCTCCCTTGATTAGTAATAGTATCCAGTGAGATTGGCGAACACGACGTCCTACTCATTTCGTGACACTCGAGTATAATTATATTGACGGGAGTAGTAAATATACATGTACATACTATACACATTTCTATGAGTGTTTAAGGTTTATGTCCAATATCAAATATAGATATTTTATGTAGTATAACTATATATTTTGTGGAAGCTATTGACTATTTATACATAACCGTTAGTAGTTAGCGCTAGTACAAATGTGTATGTAACTTGTCCTATGATGATCCCTGGTATTTACTGAGGACACAGTGACTTACCATTAGTAGAATAGTAGAGTAGAAGCATTAGTGACGTGTGTATTGTAGTTATTATTGCACAAAGTCTATAACTATGACGTCCATAAAGGATTTTACGCAGATGGGTAAAGAGATAGGTTATGATGGAGAGGAGCTTAGGACCTTTGTTAAAGACGAACAGGCTAGGGAAGGGAATTTAGACTTAAGGAAAGAGATGCTGAGAAACATAGGTTAGATTTCGAAAGTAGATTAGCAAAAGAGAAGGTAGATGCTGATAAGAGAAGCTAAAATTAGAAAGTAGATTAGCTAAAGAGAAGATAGAATTAGAAAGTAGATTAGCAAGGGAGAAGCAAGAATCGGATAAAGTGAAGCAAGAGTTAGAAAGTAGATTAGCAAGGGAGAAGCAAGAGTCAGGTAAAGAGCAGATAGAATTAGCAAGGCAGCTAGAACAGGAAAGGTTCGAAACTGATGGTAGATTAGCTAAGGATAAGATGGAGATGGAGATGAAGAAAGCAGAGATAGATCATAAGTTAGCTTTAGAGTTGTTAGCAGCTGAGAAAGATAGCGAGGACAGTAAAACTGTAGGTAAAGATAGTTATTCTAGGAGGTTAAAAGGTCCGAAGTTACCATACTTTGATGGTGACAAAGATAACATGGACAGTTACTTGTCACGGTTTGAACGATATGCAGAATTACAGGAATGGACTAAGTATAAGTGGGCAGTTCATTTTAGTGCGTTATTGAGAGAAAATGTCTTAGATTACCTAGTTTAAATTCCCCTAACTATGACAAGTTAAAGGATGTTCTGCTAAAGAGATTTGAGTTAACTGAAGAAGATTTTAGAAAGCGGTTTAGAGATTGTTTGCCTGAGAAAGGCGAGTCATTTATTCAGTTCATTAGTAGGTCTAGAAATTACTTAGATAGGTGGTTAGAGTTAGGGAAGGTAGCGCAGACGTATCAAGGCCTCATAGATTTCTTGTTGCGGGACCATTTTAGTGACAATAGTAAAGTAGACAACAATGTAGGTAATCAGAACCAAGGTTTTAACAACCCGTGGCATTTCAGTAGAGGTATTCAAAACCGAGGTAGAGGTAGAGGTAGAGGTTGTAATAGTCCGGTTACTAAAACCGAGAGTAGTAGTTGTTGTGTTAGATCAGATGGCGTAATTAAAAAACACTGTAGGTAGTCCGAACCAAGGTTTTAACAATCCATGGAGCTTCGATAGAGGTAGAGGCAGAGGTGGTAATAGTCCGGTTATTAAAACCGAGAGTAGCAGTTGTTGTGTTAACATGGACGGCGTAATGGCGAAAATAGAAACAGGCCTCTTTTCGTATGCAAATCATCCAACAGCAGATGGTCTAGTGAAAGGTAAGGACGTAATTGTATTGAGGGATACAGGTTGTACATGTGTGGTAGTTAAACGTAAATTAGTTGGTAGGTAAACAGTCACCGTGTATGTTGTTAAATATGTCAGTAGAGTACGTGGCAATACCGAGAATAGATGTAGATACACATTTCTTTAAAGGGACTAAAGAGGCACTATGGGCGACTCGATGTACTATTTAACGATAGGGAACATAAAGGGTTTAGTACTTCCGGTAATGTCCGATTTTAGAAGTAGCATAAGTAATGCAGTAAAGACTAGAGCGCAGGTTCAGAAGCAAGAACAGGCTTATAGAAAATTAAAGGTTCCTGCAGCCGTAGGTGACATTTTATTTCCAGAGCGGAGTTTATAGAAGCACAAACTCAAGACGAGTCATTAGATCATTGTAGAGTGAAGGCCAAGGATGGTGTAGTTACTAAATGTAAAGGGTCCGGTAGTTCTAAGTTTGTACATAGGAATAGTTTATTGCACAGAGAATTTGAAGATAGTGGTGGTAGACAGTTTCACCAATTAGTGGTACCTACCCAGTATAGAACGACAGTGCTTAAGGTAGCTCATGAGTCGATTATGGGAGGTCATTTAGGTGTAAAGAAAACGTCAGATAGAGTATTGGTAGAGTTTTATTGGTCAGGCGTTCGTGAAGATGTAACTAGGTATGGTAGGTCCTGCGATGTATAACAAAGGACAGTATCAGAAGGTCGAGTGACCAAAATACATTTAGGTTAGATGCCAATGATAGATATACCATTTAAACGGGTAGCCGTAGACACTCTGAGTGTAGTACTGTTCGGTCCGATAAGTCAAGATCAACAGATGTAATGCAGTGTAGCTTTTAGCACACTTTAGCAAAGCCGATTAAGGTAAAGGAAGACCCTACTCCATTTCGGAAACAATGTACTGGTAATGCGATGGATGCAATGTGTAAAGTTCTTGTAGTTGCAGGAAGTAGTGTTATTGGTAACAGTAGACTAGGTGTAATAGAACGTGGAAAGAAAGATATTGGGACAGATTATTTAAGTCGCCGCACATAATGACAGGGTTAAAGACAATATCAGAGTACAATAGTATAATAATGCATATTTTAATGTTGCTTATAATGCAACAATGTCTTGGCACCTGAGCGATCAGCATGTACGTTTTGTCGCTCATTTGCTAGGAAGAATTAATAGTTTATTAGCGTGTTAATATTAATTATATTTCGTTGAATTTTAAAAGTGTAGCACTTTCTTTAAGTGGGGAGATATTGTCACAAGATATTCTCGAGTAGAGCGTATCGGTCGTAAATAGCTCTTGTAAGCACTTGGCGACATATGTCAGTCACAATCCAGTGTTCAGTTGAAACAAATTCATCAGTTCCATGATATATTCATGTACTACAGAAAAGCGAGCAATTTAATAGCGCCGGTAGAGGGAGTACGGCAGGGCCGTTCAATAAGTTTATATGTGCGTTAATGAATGTAAAAGTATAGGTATTTTACAATCTATCTCTCTTAAGGGTCCTTTCATGTAGATATGAAAATTGCGTCTGTTGCCACGTGTCTCACGGAATGAACGTGGAAAATGAGGGTTTGGGCGGAACGTTGAGTTATAAAGTGCATTGTTCTCTAGTCTAGTGGCCGGGAAATGTTGATAGTTGCTTTGGGTGGAGCAGTCGTTTGAAAGGGTAAAATTCACAGGCAATATATGGTCAGTATATCTATGTTATGAAATTGTATTGTACATTTGTATTCAATGGGCGTCGCCATTTTGTTTCGTGATGTTGCTACATCCGGTTAGCTTTTATATGTTTTTCAAGCATTAACTTGATACAACTAACATATGATTCTGAAGTTACTTTATTAGATACAATTATTGTAGTCGATCATTAATTGTAATACAAGATTAAAATGATACCGTTGTATATTAGGTGCATGGGTTAACGGTGAAAGGATATACATGTATATATGCCGATGTGTATAACTCTTTATTTGTAATACAAGATTAAATTGATAACGTTGTATATTAGGTGCATTGGTTAACGGTAGTAAACGGTGAGGTGCCATATTTGTAGATATGCCGATGAGTATATATGGTATTGTAGAATACGTATACATTGCTACACATCATAATTAGAGAGTGGGTCACAGATAATGATTTGTTTGTGTAATGATAATTGTATAAGTTTGTTGTGTTAATGAACAGACATCTAAAATTATGTTTTGTTGCAGCCTAAGCCTCCCGGAGTGGAGCTAAGCTTTTAGGGTGTGTAGGCTCTTTAGGTGATTCAACGGGAATCAACGCATAACGTAATGAGCGGTGGAGACGGTCCTCGTACCTGGACAACATGGTCAGATTTTCATAGGAGCAACAACCCCCGGGACATGTGGTGGGTCCGTCATCAGATCTCGCTGGAGGAACGTTAGCCCACAACCTCGGTGGAGGTTAATCATCGCGTCATCACATTCATTGAGTCATCAACCCTTACAGAAGGCTTTTGATGACCATCACTGATCATTGGAGTCGCGCATCATATTCATGAGCTCTCTCGATAATATTGACCAATTTCTTTTCTTCTGTTTTATTAAAATAGGAAATTGAACTTGAATTGACTATTAAGTATATGTTATGGTTAGTTCATGAACAAATTAATGTTTTGCCAATAAAAGTATATTACTTCAAAAGTGATTTACGATGACCAAAAGACTCTTATATAATATGTAGAGATTATTTAACTCACGCGTTCGATTATTAGGAAATCCTTCACGAGATGGCAAGCGGATCGAACGCAGCAGTTAAATAATATGTTTATTGCAGTTTTAATATCCTATTTATTACAATTTTAACTTTACTTTGTATAAATTTTATCAGTTCAAACCAAATAACGCCGGGTATTCGAGTAGCGACTTTGTGTAGGAAACAAAGGCGTGGCTTATTTACTACGATACTACGATTACCTTTTAAGGCAAATCGTAAAGTATCATACGTGATTGTAGTAAATCGTCTGGCACTACAATATAAAAACTTCAAATTTATCGCTTTTAAGGCAACAAATTAGATGTATAAATAAATGTGTTTGTATTTGTTCTACTTCATAAATCTCTTTTACAACAACAACATTTATTCAGTAAATGCGTAACGTTAGACTAAGCTCGCAGATTCAAAGTGGCAATGGCTTCAATCATAATGTGTAAACAATCGTTCAACGTGTTTTCAGACAAAAACATGAATCTAGCTAGACACGGACAAAATGTTGTTGATAGCTCTGGAATACCGAATGACAATGCTTCAATGAATCATGATGGAACTATAGTATTGACGATAGGTGCAAAGTTCAACTGTAAATGTTGATTCGCGGTCACGAATTCGTGTTGAAAAATGGCGACATTACATTAACCTGACCTTCACCAGCACTGCGTTGTGCAGAGTCTATTTTGAAATTATACTGTTTGTCATCATTTCTAGGACATGACTGATTTAGATTTTAGCATTGCAATCAACGGGACATTTATACAAGGGAAGTGATGGGGTGTCCTCATGACTGTAAGAAACAAGGAATAAATTGAGTGAGTTGAGAAAATTATGCGCTCGGAGAATAATTCAAGAAGTCAAAAACAGTTGATCTGAACAGTAAGTTCTATGGTTGAACCATTGTAGACAGATTTTACTTCATGTAATAATGTAACATGGACCGATTTGTTTATATAAATAGTTTGAAAAATAGTAACGAGCGAATTGAATATTAAAGCCTTTAATAAAGACCTGGATAGACATCAGTGTTTAAAACACCCTGAGAACATTAAGAGGGACGCATGACTGAAACTTTAAACTTTATACTGACATTTAGCCAAGACTGAAAGAGTATAATGGCAAGTATATGCCGGCAGTTTGCATCAAGCATTAGTTGCTGTCGCTATCGGAACTCTTAAAACCTAAAGAACTTCTGTGGTGGTAACCGTGGTTGTTCCAGTTCACCGTCGCAGTTATCTCCGCCTGGATGCACGTCAAATAAGAATTCCTCCATTAATGGTGGTGCTACCAAAATAAGAAGACATTGCCTGCTGGCTGTATGTTTAGGAGGCAGAAGCGAAGCCAATTCCCGCGTTGACTGGGTTCGTTGAGATGGTCCGTGAATGCAGCTGGCCATGGGATGTACTGGCTTCCGTCACTGCCGTCACTGAATCAATTAAGAAACAAGTACAGGTTCCTAAAGCATTCGCAACAGTTTTTTGCTTTTGGTCATTCATTTTGCTGTAGTTATTAACACTCGGAACATTTTTATGCCCGATATGTTGTACTGAATGTTGTTATTATTCGATTTATTGAACATTATCCCCTATGATCGATCCTAGCATTTAAATAATATCTGTAATCTCTGTTACCCGAACTTTAGAGAATTACTTCACTCGATGTTATTTTTCACTCACTTGCATTTGCTAGTTCATGAAAATAACAAAACACCTACTATCTCATTATGGATTTCTATATTTCATCGATAAAATGGCCAATTGAGGATTGTTTACGTGAAAATGTTGTAAGTTAGGGAGAGGTAAGAGCCTAAAAGGTATAATTAGGAACACTACTATATTACTAACATACCACTTATTTTGATGAGTATGTAACAGAAGGGATGTATCAGTACAACATACATATGTAGAAAATAAAATTGTGAACACCTAGAAAAAGCCCTGCATCCTCAACACTTGATTGATGCCATAAATCAACATCACAGTTTGTGGTGTTTGTGGTCCGCGCTTTAAACAAATCCTTCACTGGATGGTAGGATTGTTTTGTTTTTTCACTTACTCGCATAAGACTGTTCGCGAAAGGAAACACACGCCTACAATCTTGTGAATGGTTTCACTGTTATCGATGCAAGCAGTTAAATATTTTTTTGTGTTGAAGACAATTCCTTCACTCGGTGGTAGGCATGTTGTTTTTCCCGCACTCACATATGTCATTCGTGAAATAACAAAAATATTTCCATATAATCGAGCCGGAAATTCTATCTATATTTTAAATAAGTGTTATGTATGATTTAAAGCAGCTCTCCCACCTACAACCGGCAATTTTTACAACAGATGTACACCATTGCAAAATCTACTAACGATTACTCGAACAGACCTGTACATACATAGGGTGATGGTTAAGGCATTTATATATTTATATCATTGCCAAAGAGTTGAATTTATTTCACGCATTTTCAATTACGGTAATTTTAACTTAAGTACCCGTGAATAAATCTAGACTTTTAGTTGGCATGTATTTTTGTATGACCTCAACACATGGAAAGGGTTAATGCACGTTTTTAAGTGAAATTTGGCGGTGTAGTTTCTTTAGATTGATGTTTACTGAAATAATTTGCGTTTTTCTGCTTGTTTCAATGTTCTCAGCAAATAAAATTGACCTTTTTAACACTTTATTGATGTCGTAAGTCATCGTCACAGTTTATTATTTTTGTAATATGAGTTATAGACAAATCCTTATAATAAGGGAAATTCACCACTCGTTGCCGGTAGGTGTGTTATTTTGCACTCCTTCGCATTCGTTTGTTCATGAAAAGAACCACATGCCTACCATCTCAACAAAGGATATGTCCCAATTATCAAACCCAAAGCAGATACATATTGTCAACGTCATTTACAGAGAACGTTCCAACACTGTGATTGTGAAACATTTTGGTTAAAATCATACACAAACTGATTTAAAATGTAATGCATAGATTTAACTGCTGCATTTGATTATGAGGAAATCCTTCACTTGATGGTAGGCATATTGTATACTTTTCATCACTTGCATCCACTTGCTCGTGAAAAAAACACGCATCTACCATCTCATGAAAGATTTCCTTGTGAAAAGAACCACACATCTTAGGTTTTCCTCACTCGGTGGTAAGTATATCGTTTATCTTTTATTACTTGCATCCGCTCGCTTGTGAAACACACACACACAAACACACCTACCATCTAGGGAAGGATATCCTTATAAGCCATAACCATATCGATCGAATTCAACTCCGCTGTAACCGGTAATAATCAGGGTCTGTTTTTTATTGTTTAATTTGTACATATTTCAGTCATCTGTGTGTTAAAACCCCGCCCTACCCCACCCCAACATTTTTTCTACAAACAAAAAACAACAGATTTTAATTTCTAAACTACATCATTATATTATATGTCCAGGTCTCAAATGAAGACGTTACATATATGAAGCAGGATGTTTAAGTCAGGAAGGGCCACAGGACCACAGGACTTTATGTTTGCTCTTCTCGCTAAGCTGAACTCACTCTGAGATGGAGTTAAATAGACAGAATTATGTTGTTGGTTTGAGATTTAATTGAATGATGTCACAAAGAATACATTTATAATATATTTCAATGAAATGTACCATTTGGTTTTATTCACATTTGTAGCTGGCAATTCCAGAAACCTTAGGCATTTCGAGTATCACCTCCAAATCGACAGAAAATGTACTTATAAATCGGCCGAGATAGCACTATTTTTATTTACATAAAAAAGTAGTCAGGTCAAGGTCAAAAACTCGGACTTGTGAAGTCGCAAAAATAAGAAAGAAGGGCACAGTGATGAATTATTTTGCTTTCACCGAGTAATTTATTAATATTTAGCGATACCGAATATTCTTTCACTGAGAAATCCCAATATTTCATCGATAAAAAAGTAATAAATGTAATTTACTAATTTCTTAATAACATTTCGGCTACTCGACTGAATCAAATTAATAAATTTATACATACTTTGGTGACTGCAATAAAAAGTGCTGACATATTTTCTACGAATATACTAGTAAACAGGAAAAATGAGAACGAAATGGTTTTCGTCTTCAATATCTCTCGATTTACAAAATCTACAGTAGCTCATCGCTCTATCAATTCTATACTATGCATAGCGTCAAGTTTCTATACGCAGCTGGTGCGAAGAAAGTCTTAATGTAGATAATGCTATTCTATATTTGCAGGGTAACTCATTTAGGTAACATTCAAATTCAAATGATTTGATTTTCACATGTTTATAAATTGCTTGCAATACGGTTAAACCAATTCTGTTGGAACGCATTAATAACTCTGTTTTAGTAGCAGACATTATACATGGTTGTGTCTTTATAGTGATTTTGAGTTTATTAGTTAGTGCAGATATCAGTTTGGGGGTCAATTTATGATAGCAGCTCTATGAAAACTACTGAAAAACATCACTGTTGGTAAGTGGAATTTGATTTAGAGATTATCATCCGCACCAGCAACATGCAGGCTGCCTACAGATTTTATTTAGAGGAAAATCTAGGGAAAAGAAGTGAACTTGCTGCTAATCAGCAGTGTGTACTCTGGACAGGTGGCCAGAACCACTATGGGTATGGACAGTTTAAACTGCAAGTGAAACTTATTTAAATCTACCGAAAGGAGATCAGTCCATACGTGTATAAGAAAACCCATAGTTATCTAATAGTGACTTAACCTCCATTGCCCGATTGTTTGCATCTCTATTACAATCGCTTAACATAGCTGCATATTGCATAGCACACCCATATTACATGTACTTGTTTTAACTTTTAACAATGATTTACAGAATTTTAGGTGAGTCCTCTCAATAGGGATATATCTAGGCTAAAGCTCAATGACATCAAATACTGTGTAAACCTCTCAATACGATGTTCTACATAATAAACATATACTTTTGTATATATACCGTGGAAGTAATGAACTCTTTGTCCGAAATCATTGACCGTTTCAGTTTAGTTTTAGAACATACTATATCTAAAATCGAGCCCCTATTGCCTTTATTTACCAAACCCCCATATTTCACATGAATAACTTAGTATAGAGCCTATAACGCATCAAACAAATGACATATAACTTTAAGCTTTATATCATACCTTTCTATATTAAAAAATAGAAATGCAAACGCCTTTAACCCTTTACCAGCCAGTGTTTCCTGATTTCAAGTAAAGTTCCCGGTAAATTAATAAAATGAAAAAAATGGTCTTATAGAAATCATAGCACCCAGTCGCAATGGCACCGTCGATACGCACTGTACCACAAACAAAGAGCAAATTAACTATACAATGAAAATTTAAGACAATACACAACAGAATGAACTGTGACGACATGGTTACCGACTTGGCACATTCAGTAGGCAATATGGCCCACTGGTTAGCTTTAACAGTCCTGTACAACTAACTACGATAAGGATTAGGACATCAGACTAAATACTAAGCACGAGAAAATGTTAGGGGGTGATCTCAAAGTTGTTTAATAACCTGGGTTTAAATAGACTCTTCGTGTAGAAAAATGTTAATTTAACATATGTCAAAATATATGTTATTTATATTTCTGTCAATATATCCTTGAATATATATATGCATTGACCTTTCAAGCTTTCAGACTATTTTTTTCTTAATACGGCCTTCGATGCAATCACCCAGACTTGGTTTGCCTGAAGAATTGATCAGAAAATCAACAAAAAAATATGAAAAAAGAAACTTCAAAATATTCGTTGAGAGGAGTGTATGCATCAAGTGTAGATCCAACATTTTCTTTTGAGTATTTGTGTGTTGGGGGTGAGGGGAGGTGGGACGCGGGACCCTCCCCAACAAAATGCTTTTCTACATGGCGTTTATCCGGCATGAATAAGTCATACTTGTGGGATTTTAGGGGTTGGGGGCGCCGGGTCCGCCTCATTCCTGAATCTGCCTTTTTTAGTACATGATATTAGGGCTCTATGTCAGTGATATTATGTTCTAAAAATAAATTAAAATGGTCAATGATTTCGGACAAACAGTTCAGTACTTGCACGGTATAGTGTATAAGTTTATTATGTCGAACATCGTCCTTAGATGTTTACACAATGTGTGACGTCACTGAGATTTAGCCCAGATTTATCCCTATACATTGTTATTCTCTATGATTTACTCCAAAATCGCCGCCGTAGCCGGAATATTAAAGACGCTGCGTCTGAAACGTTCTTGCCTCTCACCGCTGCGGGTTCGAATCCCACTGGGAGGTCGACTTGTCAAGTGAGAAAGAGTAATTTCTTACAGATACTTCAGGCTTATCAAGGGGTTCTTGTGGTGCGAAAAATACTGATATATTCTATTTTAGATGGTCTAAATATAATTAATGAGCGTAAAATGACCCTTTATTTACAAGAAAATTCCTTGCGGAACAGCAATATTATCCTACGTTACTCAACAGGATGCAGTTTAGGAGACAAACGGCAATTAAGCCTTTTTTATTCGCGACGTCCCGTTGGAGTTTCTACACATTTGAATAGTGCAAATATTTTTTTTTACATTTTAGTTTTTTATTATTATTCAAATACTAACATTGAATATTGTAGACAAAAAACTAGCATGAAGGATAACATTTTAGCCATATAAAACACAATAAAATACGATTGATGTTATATAATCGATGATCCATTTCAACGTCTAAATTAGTAACATTAGCAAGTTGCCGCGTTGTCTCTGGTGTTTCCCCTTGTCTCTGGTGTTTCCCCAATCAGTTCATTTAATCGGAAACGATTATATTAATAGAGTTGAAACACATTTTGAGCATGCCCAAAAGGTCAATGTCGTTGGTTCATGAGATGATCCGGTGGAGGACGATAAATGGCCATCAAAAATAAGGACCATTGCCTGAAGTAGCCGGTTACACGCATAAGTCCGGCAGTGAACCAAGTATTCGCCTTCTTCTATTCAAATTCATAGCAAACACTGTCTGACACACTATTTCTTTGAATGGTGTACAGAGAAGTGATACACCAAATACTAACTCATGATACAGCTTATTTTTTTGAGAGATACCGCAAATTAGAAAAAATACAGAACCTACAGAACCCTGTGGGGTTTTGAAAAAATACCTGAAAGAAATGATCGTACAGCATGTGCGCTTATCGCCTCGAATGCACACTAGAACAACTGAATTTATCAATTAACGCTAACATCGAAATAGATGAGGCCATCGGTATTGAAGGTAAGTTTTTTTTACAATGTATATTATATTATACATGCGTGCCCATTTATTAAAGAATTGTTTCGCTTTGTTTTTAAAACGCAGGTAGTAAATGGCGTATTCCATGAATCGCGTTATTGCTTTATGGTAAATTTGCCATTTCACTTCACAAACACCGAAAAAAGCACTTCAAGGATTTTAAAACCGCACAAACACAAACAATGCAAATTCATTCTTGTATTTACACTATTTTCCCGTAGCTATGATAGTATCAGCAAAAATGATAGGATAAAAAAGTAAAAGAGAGACCACTACCGTCAGTATATTTTCATAAAGTGGAATAGCCATACCGGATGCGAGCGCAGAGCGTGCAGGCAGTGTGTACAGTGCGTGCGACTCCATGGGAATAGCCACTTTCTATGAGTGCGCAGCAGAGAGTATAGTAGTCTCGCCTACTTGAAAAGTGAAGATTATTCGAAATTAAACGCTATATGTTTTTCAAAGGAAAGCATCAATAGAATGCACATTTTATTAAATTACTTAAACCAGTTTGCAAAAATGATATGAAGCGGATATCAACTATATTATGTGAGGCATGGCGAATAACTGCTCGTTGGTAAAAATGAGTTATTGCTCTGCAAACCGTCTCATCATATTGTGTATGCCAACTAGTTTAATCAATTCTAAAATAATGATGGTTGGTTGGTTGGTTGATCGAGCATTCAGGAATTTTTGCCTTTTCTGAAACCCCTCTATTTTAGTCGGTATCTTTAACGTATTCCTTACCGTAATCGTTGCCGTAGTTATTTGTACAGGTCTATTATCCTGTCTTCAGCGATCAAACTGACAAGACAGTTTAAATAAAAGTACATCACATCAAAATGAAATCTCTAACAATAAAGTCCACATCCAGAGAAATTAGGGAAGATACACGTATATGTTATTGTAACGATATATAACAAACCATAGAAACATTTCAGGGTGTATCCAGAATTGTATTGAACAAAAACAGCAGTCAAGAGAAAACCAATCTATGGTACGACCAGAAAACCCGAGGGAATAAGGTTCATGCACCAGCCTCCCCTTGCCGGGTTTCAGAAGATGCAATCATGGAGTCACACGAGGTTGTCCGGTCATCACACAAGAGAAAAGTGAAGCATAATGACTGACTGTAGAAGGATCAATCACAAAACATGAAGTGCGCTGTAATACTAAAGGTTCGTATTCTTTTCTGACGAATTTCCTGATTCATTTTGTAAAGTGGTCAGGAAACTTGTCAGTTCCCTTTCATTTCTGACGTTTATAGATCACATCTCCATAGAATAACGGTTGTGAAATTCCTAGTAGCAGAAATGGTTTTAGGTTGGTGTTGTACTTTTCTAGCAGCTTTTCGTTACGGCGATAGAACCTTGAGAAAGATCTACGTAGTTTATGATATCGAAAACCCTTCTGAAGAGGTTTGCATGTAATAACATCGTTACATGCACTAGCAAAACGAAATAGCTGGGAGATATAAAAAAAGAATTAAAGGAGACATTTGAGAAATAAACCCCGTATAATGTAGCACGAAGTACGTCCCCATCGAAATGTGGACAGTTAACGATATCAAAGTTAAAGTAATCTCTCTTATCATATACTTTAGTATGTATGTAATCATTTGAAATCAAAAGTTGAAGATCGAGGAATGCTATCATGGAATCCGAACTTTTGGCTTTATTCAACGTGAGGTCTGGTGGATAAATATTAGTGATCATATGAATAAAGAACGGATTATCAATATTGAGTATGTCATCCAGATACCGAGATATATTATTAAATTCATCAATAATGTCTCTCTAGCTAGCAGGCGGAAATCTCTTTCACAACAGTATAAACAAATCTGCGACAAGTGGCGCACAATTATTACCCATAGGAATATCAACAACCTGGCGGTAAACGGTTTTACCGTATCTAATGTGAAAGAGATTTCATGTTGAGTCTTTCACCAATACCCAGGCAGATGTTACTGAAGCCTTTAATGACACCTCTCGGTATCTAGATGACATATTGAACATTGACAACCCTTTCTTTCCAATTATGGTTAATAATATTTATCCTAAAGAACTTTAGCTTAACACGGCTAATATTTCTGATAATAACGCTTCTTTTATTGATTTAGATCTCTCTATTGAAAATGGTGAAATTATTAGCAAGGGAGATGATTTTAATTTCGACATTGTTAATTATCCTCACTTAGATGGGGATGTTCCACGAGCAAGTTATTATGGGGTCTATGTGTCTCAACTTATTCCTTTTTCAAGAGCTTGTACTCGAGTTGAGGACTTTACTATTCATAATCTTTGTATAACTAAAAAGCTACTCCATCAGGGTTACCGTTACCATAAACTCCGATCTTTTTATATTTCTTTTTATAAAACCTTTGCAAAATTGTATTATCGTAACTCTGATCTTCTTTCCAAATATAAAAGCAATTTAAGGACTCTTCTGCGACAAGGACTATCACAACCTGATTTCTATGGTGATGTGATTTACAAACTTCGTAAGATTCTTGGTCATGATCACTTTCATACTATCTTTGTTAAACTTGTTAAAATGTTTATCAAAAGAGGTTATGACCCTATCATTTTGCAACGTACTGAATGCTTGGTGGTGGACCCTTTTACAGTTCGCCAATACGCTTTCCGTTTTAATTGTACGATGACCGGACAGGCTGCGGACCCTATGATGACGCTTACCTAAAGCCCATTAGGACGGTGATTTTTTTCGCGGTCTTGTCTTGTCGTGCCTTCAATGGTTTATTCTCATGTTGCTCTGGCTTCTGCCAAGTCATCGAGTACCTTCATTGTGGCTTTCTAAGCTTTTTTTTTGTATTTATATATACCCGAGCATCTAGTTGTTTTACTTATATTGCCTTTTAACGCTGCCTTGTTGGTTAGAGAATATTTCATGGCGGGGATTTCTTTGTTTACACTGTCCCGTTTAATTGGGATGACAATAGGGTAAGTTTGAGGTTTGGTGCACCCTAGAACTTGTTTGTGATGTCGTTTGCATTTTTTTATTACTTTTGCCTTCTCGTTTGTCTGTTTGCGTGTTTATTTTTTGTGTTTTGTGGTTGACTGTCGTCATTGAATGCTACTTTCCCTGTTCGATTTTTATATCTTTCTCTTTTTTGTATTTAAATTACCCTTGTATGCTAAACATACGTTCTTCTCTCTACATTTTTTTGTCTTTATTAGGATTTTTCTGATGCTGTCGGTTCTTTTCTCGATTTACATCTCTCTCTTGAAAATGGAGAAATAATTAACAAATTCTATGTCAAGAGAGAGGACATGAATATGTCAAGAGAGGGGATTTTAATTTTGATATTGTTAATTATCCCCATTTAGATGGGGATGTTTCTCGAGCAACTACTTACGGGTCAATGTATCTCAACTCTTTCGTTTTTCTAGATCTTTTAGTCGAGTTGAGGAATTTAATAATCGTAATTATTGTATAACTAAATAGCTACTCCAGCAGGGCTACCGTTACCATAAACTTCGAAAAACCTTTATTATATTAAACCCTGATTTTCTTTTAAATATAAGAGGTATTCAACTTATAACGTTACACATTCATTTTGTAATTTAATTAAATATATTGACCTTTACACCGAATATGTGCATTTCAATGGCAACTGTAATATTCCTTCGATATTAACAAATATGAAATAAACAATAATGCGCTTCATAATTGTGCTTGCTTCATTCACCCTAGAATTTGAATTAACATCTACACGAAAGGACCCTTAAACAACTTTTTCCTTTAAAGGGATAGACCTATACTTTTACATGCATTAGCACAAAAGTAAACTTATTAAACGGCTCTTCCGGACGCCCTCTAGTGGCCACTTAAAATTGCACGCTTTTCCGTGTTACCTGAATATATCATGGACATTGTGAATTGGTTTCGACTGAACATTGGATTAGCGTGTGACTGACAGGTGCTTACAAGAGCTGTGTACGACCAATACGCTCTACTTGTGATTATTTTGTGGCAGTGGTTGGGGTAAATTAGTTGTTGTGGCACTTTTGACAAAACCCTGCACTGATTAAAATGGCAGTCGAGCATATAACTTACAGCAAGTTCCCAAAGTTGTACCCATGCAGAGGAGTTCCTTTACACAGGAGGACAAATCTCGTTTTATATATGTTGTGCCTCGAGTCCCTAAATGACCATAGTAAATTAAAATCAAATGCATTCACATTTGGACAATATATGCATTTTGTTTACCTGATTACGCAAAAGGGAGCCCCCGGGGATGGAGCCAAAAACGAAAACGTATTGGGCATCTGCATATTCTTAACTAGGAAATACACCACACATGAGCTTGAAATCTCAAAGAGTATAGAGGGAGTTAGCGTCACAAGACGGAAACTTCGTAATATTAAATAACTGCAAGTTCCCCAAGTTGTACCCCAGTAGAGGGGCACTTTATGCATGATGTGAAATCCGTCAAATCGTTTGTATTTCAGATGGCACATGCCTTGCTTTCTATCAAAATTGTAATTGTTGTTTGTTACATTTCCTGTTCGACTTTTATACCTACTTTTGTTCTGAATGTTATAGTGTTACAAATTTAACATGTAACAAGAAAGGAAGCAAAACCAGAAACACAAAAATTTAATTAACACATTAATTTACATGAAATATTCACTTACAAAATACATTTATCCAGTTTTACATTAATATCCAATTGTTGAATTAAGTCCAAATAAAAGTATCCATTGTTCCTTTAATTCACATTAACAAGTGTCTCTTTAATCCAAAACAGTAATTGTCTCTTTAATCCTAAACAGTATGTGTCTCTTTAATAAAAAACAGTAAGTGTCTCATTTTATCCAAAACAGTAAGTGTCCTTTCAGTCTAAAGTAATTTTCAATATTTCCGGTTTGGTTCAAATATCCAATTTCACTGTTATTATGAATGAGCACTGTCACAAAATGTCACGGGTAGAGCGTACTGGTCGCATATAGCTCTTGTATCGGTTACACCCAAAATCTATTGTTCGAGTTGAAACAATTTCACAATATTCATGATCTATTCATGTAACACGTAAAAGCGTGCACATTTTAAGTGGCCGCCAGAGAGGCCGTGTCATAAGTTTAGTTTTGTGCTAATGCATGTAAACGTATAGGTATATTTTCCTTAAACGGCAAAATTGTATAAGGGCCTCGCGTGTAGATTCAATACTGTAGATTTAGCCACGTTTGTCACGGACTGAACGGGGGAAATAATGATTTGGGCGTAATGTTTGCTATAAAACCCATTGTCTTCTAGCTATCGCCGGGATCATCGATAGTACTTTGTTGGAACAGAGATTGGACGGCAAATTTCACAGGCAACATGTGGTTAGTAATTTTATTAAACTTTTATCGTATATTTGTATTCAGTAGGCGGCGCCATCTTGTTTGGCGGTTACGACATCCGGTTAGCATTGATGTTTCTCAAACATAACTTTAGACTAGCATATGATTTTGAAGTTACTCTATTAGATGTAATTATTGTAATTGATCATTAATTGTAAAACAATATTAATTTGATAACAGTGGATAATAGGTGCATTAGTTAACGTTGGCGTATAACTCAGTGATTGTAATACACGATTGTTAACATTAGTTAACAATGAGATGAGTGACAAGAATAAATGCGTGCATGCATAACTCAGTGAGTGTAATATAGGAGTAATTTGATTATGTTTATATTACATGTATTAGGGGCATTGATTAACAGCGACGTACATAGCGTATATATGGCGTTGTAGAATATGTATACATTGCTACTCATCATTAGTACAGCTTACATATATTGATTGAATAATGATTTGTTTGGGTAATGATATTTATGCAAGATTGTTATGTTTGTCAACCGACAACTAAAACGTATGTATAATTACAGCCTAAGCCATCCAGGATATAAGCCATCCAGGGTTGGAGTAAGCCATCTAGGTTTGGATATCCAGGAGTGGAGCTAAGCTTCCACAAATAACGTTTACAAGCGGTGGAGACGGTCCCCGTACCTGCGCAGCCAGGTTTTACTAACGACAACCCCCGGGACACAAGGTGGGCCCGTTACCAGTCCTCACTGGAGGAATATCATTCACAATCTCAGTGGAGATTAACTATCATTGCATCGCGTCATCAACCCTTACAGAAGGCATTTGATGACAATCATCCATTGAATTCGCGCATCATCATTTTCATGAGCTCTCGCGCATCACAGTTATCGCGCTAGATCAACATTGTTATAGATTTAACAACACTTTAGTGTCTTAGACATTCAGTATTTATAACAATACTAAGAACGTCTCAAACGTTCAGGAGAACACTCTTTTCATAGTTAAATTGTGTATTCGCTTGTTTTTTTAGATAATTGTATATATATTAAACATATTTTAAAAGTTGCATTAAACTTATGTAAATGCATTCACCGTCATTGATTCTTTCCTGAGTTAGCCCAACCACTAAGGTCATCCTGTGACAAGCACAACAATAAGTAAATCCTCTTACAAATTTGAAAGAATCCAATTAACAATTATCTTTTTACTAATAGAACTCAACTCAACTGCTGAGCTGCTCTCAGAGTCTGTTGATATACCGCCCAAAGATTCTTCCAAAAGCTTCCCCACTAATATAGTCCAATGAAGATAGTCCAAATTCCATCATAAATGAATTTGCATCAAACAGTCCAATGAGAACAGTTCAAATTTGATCATAAATGAATTTGCATAAATAATTTGCATGCAAGATGAGCATGTTTGCAACTATACTATCTTTAAATTCTTCAAGAGCAAATCAATAATAAACATGCAACAATACGTGTACACATTCATATATAGGTAATACCTTCTCCCTTAAAAAAAAAAAAGATTTATGTAAAAAGCATTCTTTTGAACGACATGCAATAAGCAATTCAATAATGCAATAATATTTCAATTTCAACATATACGTCAAAACATATATTGCAACATGACATTTCTTTATTTTTAAAATCAACAAATGTTAACACACATATTAAATTACACTTGTTAAAATATACACAAGTATATTAAACACGAGATAGACAATCTGCAAGTAAATTATCTTTCCCTATGATATGTTTTATCTCAGTATCGTACTCTTACAACATCAAACTCCATCTCATCAATCGTTGATTTTAGTGTTTCATTATATTTATAAATGTGAGTGGATTGTGATCATTGAAGGCAACTATCATCAAAATAGATGAAGCTTAATACACTTCAAAATACTGTATTGCCAAAATGAGTGAAAGACACACTTTTTCAATAGTTGAATACTTTTTCTGATGCTTGTTGAACTTTTTCGAAAAGTAACAAACTGGATGATGAACACTATTGTTGTCTCCGTGCAGAAGTACTGCACCAGCACCAATGTCGCTAGCATCAACTGCTAATTTAAATTAAAATTCAAAATTTGTGCTGAAAGCACTGGTGCATTCATCAGTATGACTTTTAATTTGTCAAATGACTGTTGGAATTTTTTCTTTTACTCAATAATATGTCAAAGGTTCAGCAATGACTGAAAAGTTATGACACACATGTCTATAATAACCAGCCATACCAAGAGAACGCATCAATTGCTTTCTACAAGTCTGAAGTGGAAATTCAGAAATAACCTTGACCTTAGCCTCAATAGGTTTAACCTGACCTGTCCCACTTCATGTCCTAAAAATGTGATAATTGCGCGACAAAGTTCATTTCTTTTGTTGAGGTTGACGGTTAGATTCGCACAAGTAAGACGATCAAAGAAACTTCTAATGGTCTGCAAATGATCTTCCCATGTGTTACTGTAAATGACAGAAAGCTATTACAAAAAAATACCGCAAAACAGCTCCAATGATCCTCGGATTCTTACAAATGATCGCGGTGTTAGCCTACTGAACTAGTCGAAACGGTTATTTACATTAGTGTTTAATAATAGACCGACGTTATAATTGTAACATAACTCATTGCTGACTAACATCAAAGCCTGGAGTTCATAATATTCAGAGGCATAGACACCAGTAGATCTATTTAGTATAGAACGCACACATGGGGAGGGCACCAGAATGAGGAAAGTCAACTGGTCTCTCTACCCTCGCTGCTGGAACTCAACACGATAAACAATATGTCAACTATTTCACCAATGGGAATTGACTTGTGTTTCAGCACATCCCGTATGAACGTTTGTACTCTACAGAACGCGGATTTGGTCACGTGACCGTGTTTTCGCGCCTTTGTATTATTGAGCCGTTTTATATAATATATGTATTATTAACGAATTAATTACGTTTTGTGTATAAATTAGCATGATCATGAATCGATAATTGTGCATGCCCGATTAATTAGCACCATGTACGTTCGATAAAGTTTTTGAGATAATTTGATTTTAGACTGTTACACTGCGCATGTCCGATTTTCAAACAGAACAAGGACAGTAGTAAGCCAATTT
The DNA here is from genome assembly GCA_037043455.1 of Cyrtodaria siliqua. Classification (NCBI taxonomy): domain Eukaryota; kingdom Metazoa; phylum Mollusca; class Bivalvia; order Adapedonta; family Hiatellidae; genus Cyrtodaria; species Cyrtodaria siliqua. The sequence goes on from JAWPHD010012659.1 coordinate 43,618, forward strand.
GTACAATTAGGAAAATGCCCTGGTAATCTGAATCAAGCGTTTGCATCGATAGTATATAAATAGAATACAGTAGGTCTATGTGTACATTAAATAGGGGAAAAGCCCAGTCTGATAGATCAGTGATATGTTTAATCCCTGAGAGTGTTGTAATGTGATATAAAAACAACAAAGATAATTACCAAAAATGCATATTAATATTAATGGCCTGTTGATAAAATAATTGATGTGTCATTGTCACAAAATGTCACGGGTAGAGCGTACTGGTCGTATATAGCTCTTGTATCGGTTACACCCAAAATCTATTGTTCGAGTTGAAACAATTTCACAATATTCATGATCTATTCATGTAACACATAAAAGCGTGCACATTTTAAGTGGCCGCCAGAGAGGCCGTGTCATAAGTTTAGTTTTGTGCTAATGCATGTAAACGTATAGGTATATTTTCCTTAAACGGCAAAAGTGTATAATGGGCCTCTCGTGTAGAGTCAATACTGTAGATTTAGCCACGTTTGTCACGGACTGAACGGGGGAAATAATGATTTGGGCGTAATGTTTGCTATAAAACCCATTGTCTTCTAGCTGTCGCCGGGATCATCGATAGTACATTGTTGGAACAGAGATTGGACGGCAAATTTCATAGGCAACATGTGGTTAGTAATTTTATTAAACTTTTATCGTACATTTGTATTCAGTGGGCGGCGCCATCTTGTTTGGCGGTTACGACATCCGGTAAGCATTGATGTTTCTCAAACATAACTTTAGACTCGCATATGATTTTGAAGTTACTTTATTAGATGTAATTATTGTAATTGATCATTAATTGTAAAACAATATTAATTTGATAACAATGGATAATAGGTGCATTAGTTAACGTTGGCGTATAACTCAGTGATTGTAATACACGATTGTTAACATTAGTTAACAATGAGTTGAGTGACAAGAATAAATGCGTGCATGCATAACTCAGTGAGTGTAATATACGAGTAATTTGATCATGTTTATATTACATGTATTAGGGGCATTGATTAACAGCGACGTACATAGCGTACATATGGCGTTGTAGAATATGTATACATTGCTACTCCTCATTAGTACAGCTTGCATATATTGATTGAATAATGATTTGTTTGGGTAATGATAATTATACAAGATTGTTATGTTTGTCAACCGACATCTAAAACGTATGTATAATTACAGCCTAAGCCATCCAGGATATAAGCCATCCATGGTTGGAGTAAGCCATCTAGGTTTGGATATCAAGGAGTGGAGCTAAGCTTCCACGACTAACGTTACAAGCGGTGGAGACGGTCCCCGTACCTGCGCAGCCAGGTTTTACTAACGACAACCCCCGGGACACAAGGTGGGCCCGTTACCAGTCCTCACCGGAGGAATATCATTCACAATCTCAGTGGAGATTAACTATCATTGCATCGCGTCATCAACCCTTACAGAAGGCATTTGATGACAATCATCCATTGAATTCGCGCATCGTCATCTTCATGAGCTCTCGCGCATCACAGTTATCGCGCTAGATCAACATTGTTATAGCTTTAACAACACTTTAGTGTCTTAGACATTCAGTATTTATAACAATACTAAGAACGTCTTAAACGTTCAGGAGAACATTCTTTTCATAGTTCATTTGTGTATTCGCTTGTTTTTTTAGATAATTGTATATATATTAAACATATTTTAAAAGTTGCATTAAACTTATGTAAATGCATTCACCGTCATTGATTCTTTCCTGAGTTAGCCCAACCACTAAGGTCATCCTGTGACAACTGGTTTTCAGAGTAGTGGGATTTTTGGCGACTACGGAGGGAAAGAATCAATAAGTGATCTTTATGATGATATACTAAATCTCTACTTATTATTTTAGAATTGTGTACCACCCTCTGATCCATCAAGGCGACTGTCGACGATCACGGCCACAGCTTGGAAGTCAAGACACGACAAGGGTAGGGTGAGTCCAAACTGTTGTTTTGTCCGTTCTTTCCTTGGCGCGAGGTCGCAGTGGTCTACACGAGTGGGTCTGAGGCACTTTTGCTCAATAATTTGGGTGTTTGTTTTTACCTCCCTTGATATACATATAGTATCCAATTAGGTTGGCGAACAAGACGTTCTACTCATGTTGTGACACTCGAGTATACTTATATTGATGGGAGAAGTAAATATACATGTACATGTTATACACATTTCGATGATTGTTTAAGGTTTATGTCCAATATCAAATATAGATAATTTTTGTAGTGTATATGTTTTGTGGAAGCTAGATACTATCTATACATAACCGTTAGTAGTTAGCGCTAGTACAAATGTGTATGTAACTTGTCCTATGATGATGCCCAGGTATTTACTGAGGACACAGTGACTTACCATTAGTAGTTAGTCGAGTAGAATTATTAGTGACGTGTGTATTGTAATTATTGTAGTTAGTAGTCCACAATGTCCATAGACATGACGTCCATAAAGGATCTTACGGAAATGGGAAAGTAGTTAGGGTATGTTGGAGAGGAGCTTAGAAACTTTGTTAAAGACGAACAGGCTAGGGAAAGGGAATTTAGACTTAAGGAAAGAGAATTAGCAAAGCAGGAAAGAGATGAAGAAAGTAGACTAGTTAAAGATAAGCTAGAATTGAAAGTAGATTAGCTAAAGAGAAGCTAGATGCTGAGAAAGATAGGTTAGAAGTAGAAGGTAGACTAGTTAAAGAGAAGCTAGAATTCGAAAGTAGATTGGCTAAAGAGAAGCGAGATGAAGAAAGTAGACTAGCCACAGAGAAGTTAGAATTAGAAGATAGGTTAGCTAAAGAGAAGTTAGAATTAGAAAGTAGAATAGTAAGGGAGAAGCAAGAGTTAGAACATGAGAGGTTCGAAACAGATGGGAGACTAGCTAAGGCTAAGATGATAATGGAAAGGGAGCAAAAGGAGTTTGATCATAAGTTAGCTTTAGAGTTGGAAGCAGCTAAGACACATAGTAAGGACAGTGGAACTGTAGGGAAAGATAGTTATTCTGGGAAGTTAAAAGGTTCGAAGTTACCATACTTTGATGCTGACAAAGATAACATGGACAGTTACTTGTTACGGTTCGAGCGTTATGCTGAGTTACAGGAATGGACCAAAGATAAGTGGGCAGTTCATTTAAGTGCGTTATTGAGAGGCAAGGCCTTAGATGTATTTTCTAGATTACCTAGTTTAGATGCTCTTGACTATGACAAGTTAAAGGATGCTCTTTTAAAGAGATTTGAGTTAACTGAAGAAGGTTTTAGAAAGCGGTTTAGAGCTTGTCTGCCTGAGAAAGGCGAGTCATTTATTCAGTTCATTAGTAGATCTAGAAATTACTTAGATAGGTGGTTAGAGTTAGGGAAGGTAGCGCAGACTTATCAGGGCCTCATAGATTTCTTGTTGCGGGACCAGCTATTCAATGTTTGTAGTAGAGATCTGTTCTTATTTCTTAAAGAAAGAAAACTAACTAGTGTAGGAGAAATGGCAACACAAGCAGATCAGTTTGCCGAGGCTAGAGGTGGAGCTCATAATGTAGTGTCGAAAGACAGAACTTTTAGAGATAGGCAAGGGGACGATCATAAACAGAAAGGCCAGAGTGGAAACTATAGAGGTGGTGGTAGTTCGATGGGTGCTAGAGGAGGTAGCAATAGTGGTAACATAGGTAGACCTTTTATTCGTTGTCGTCACTGTAATGGGAATCATGCTTCACATGAGTGTAGGAAAGCGGTGAAAGTGTCCGCTGTCGTAGACAATTTTAGTGAAAATAATAGAGTGGACAACAATGTAGGGAGTCAGAACCAAGGTTTTAACAACCCATGGAATTTCGGTAGAGGTAGAGGTGGTCAAAACCGTGGTAGAGGTAGAGGCAGAGGTAGTAATAGTCCGGTTATTAAAACCGAGAGTAGTAGCTGTTGTGTTAAAGCGGATGGTGTAATGGCGAAGATCGGAACATGTCTCTTTCCATATGCCAATCTTCCAACGGCAGATGGTAGAGTGAATGGCACGGACGTAATTGTAATGAGGGATACAGGTTGTACAGGTGTGGTAGTTAGGCGTAGTTTAGTTACGGATGACCAGTTGGTAGGTAAACAGTCACCGTGTATGTTGTTAAATAAATCGGTAGAGCACGTGCCAATAGCGAGAATAGATGTAGATACACCTTTCTTTAAAGGGACTACAGAGGCACTATGTATGGACGACCCGATGTATGATTTAACGATAGGGAACATAGATGGTTCAGCACTTCCGGTAATGTCCGATTTTAGAAGTAGCATAAGTAATGCCGTAGAGACTAGAGCGCAGGTTCAGAAGCAAGCTCAGGCTTATAGAAAATTAAAGGTTCCTGCAGCCGTAGGAGACATATCTAAAGCGGAGTTTATAGAAGCACAAACTCAAGACGAGTCATTAGGTCCTTGTAAGGTGAAGGCCAAGGATGGTGTAGTGAAGAAGTGTAAATGGTCCGGTAGTTGTACGTTTGTACATAATAATAGGTTATTGTACAGAGAATTTGAAGATAGCGGTAGTAGACAGTTTCACCAATTAGTGGTACCTACCCAGTATAGAACGACAGTGCTTAAGGTAGCTCATGAGTCGATTATGGGAGGTCATTTAGGCGTAAAGAAAACGTCAGATAGAGTATTGGCAGAATTTTATTGGCCAGGCGTTAGTGGAGATGTAACTAGGTATTGTAGGTCCTGCGATGTATGCCAAAGGACAGTACCAAAAGGTCGAGTGACCAAAGTACATTTAGGTCAGATGCCACTGATAGATACACCATTTAAGCGGGTAGCCGTAGACATAGTTGGACCAATTTTTCCAGTGTCGGATAGGAAAAATAGGTACATTTTAACCATGGTAGACTATGCAACTAGTTATCCGGAGGCAGTAGCATTGCCCTCAATTGAAACTGAGAGAGTAGCTGAGGCATTAGTTGATATGTTCAGTAGGCTAGGTGTACCAGAGGAAATGCTGACTGATTGTGGGTCACAGTTTACGTCAGAACTTATGGCTGAAGTAAGCAGGTTATTGTCTTTGCGTCAAATCATGACAACACCATATCACCCTATGTGTAACGGGTTAGTCGAACGATTTAACGGGACGTTAAAGCAAATGTTACGGCGTATGTGTACCGAGAGACCCAAAGATTGGGACAAGTATCTCAATGCTTTATTGTTTGCATTTAGAGAGGTACCACAAGAGAGTTTAGGATTCTCTCCGTTTGAGTTATTGTACGGTAGGTCAGTTAGAGGTCCCATGAGGATTCTTAGAGAGATGTGGGCAGGTGAAGTAGATAGTGATGAGGTTAAGACTACATATCAGTATGTTTTAGATCTGAAGGAGAAACTAGAGGAGACTTGTAAGATAGCTCAATGTCAGTTAGTTAAGGCAAGTACCAAGTATAAACGGTACTATGACCAGAAAGCTAGAGCTAGGAAGTTTAAGATAGATGACCAGGTGTTACTGTTACTCCCGACCGACAATAACAAGTTGTTATTACAATGGAAAGGTCCGTTTTACGTTAGAGGGATAGTGAACACTATGGATTACCGTATCGAGATAAACGGAAAGTTAAAGACCTTTCATGCGAATATGCTGAAAGAGTATATAAGTAGAACCGATAATGTGCAACAAGGGTTGTTAACCGTAGTTAATGTTGCAGTTATTGAGGATAGTGAGGAAGACAGTAGTGAGGACACTAGTCCCATGTATTTTCCCACTAGTGTAGGTAGGGAGAGAGCAGCCGATGTAGACATATCGGGCATGCTTAGTGTAGAGCAGCAACGAGAGATGGGTAGTTTACTCTCGGAGTTCAGTGATGTCTTGTCCGAAAACCCGGGGCAGACAGATGGAGTGCAACATGATATTGTACTCACATCAGGGGAACCAATAAGAATTAAGGGGTATCCCTTTCCATTTCACTCCCGATCAATTGTTGATGAGGAGGTGAAAGACATGTTGAAATTGGGTGTCATCGAACCTTCAAACGCCCCATTTTCATCCCCAGTCGTACTTATTAAGAAGAAAGATGGGTCAATTCGATTCTGCATCGATTTTAGGCAGCTCAATAAACGTACCATCTTTGATGCAGAGCCAATGCCTAATATTGAGGAGGTATTCTCTAAACTTGCGGGATATTCGTATTTCTCCAAGTTAGACCTCAGTAAAGGGTATTGGCAAGTCCCACTTTCAGACCGAGCTAAAGAGATGACCTCCTTCGAAACTTCGCAAGGACTTTTTAAGTTCAAGGTCATGCCCTTTGGTCTCGTAAACGCCCCAGCAACATTCTGTAGGTTAATGAGGAAAGTCCTGAAGGATTTGTCCAACACAGACAGTTTTGTAGATGACATCCTGGTGTTTACAACAACATTTGAAGACCATATTAAGGCTCTACGTAATCTGTTGGAACGGCTACGCCGGTTTAAACTGACTGCAAAACCTAGCAAGTGTCACATGGGTTACGCAGATATAGAGTGTCTGGGTCATGTTGTCGGGAGGGACCAGAAATTGAAACCCAACCCCGACAAGGTTAAGGCAATTCAGGAAGCACCAAGACCCGAGACAAAGAAACAAGTTAGGTCATTTTTAGGGTTGGCGGGTTTTTACCGGAAGTTTATTCCAAACTTTTCGGCTATAGCTGCACCTTTGTCAGACTTGACAAAGAAAGGTCAACCCAATAGGATAACTTGGGGGGAAAGCCAGGAGCGAGCTTTTGTCTCTTTAAAGGGGAGTCTGGTCAAAACCCCAATACTAAATTTACCTGAACTTGACCAGGAGTTTATCCTCAGAACGGATGCCTCCGATATCGGGGTGGGTGCAGTCCTACTGCAAGAGCAAGATGGGTGAAGTCTCCCCGTGGCTTACGCAAGTCGGAAACTATTACCCCGGGAATGTAACTACTGTGTTATCGAAAGGGAGTGTCTTGCAGTAGTGTGGGGTGTCAGTAAATTCCACCGATATGTTTTTGGTAAGGAATTTGTCTTGGAGACTGACCACCAACCGTTAGCTTATATGAATAAAGCAAAGGTAGCTAACAGTAGGTTAATGAGGTGGGCACTGACTCTGCAGCCTTACCGGATGAAAATTAAAGCGATCCGAGGAAAGGACAATATTGGGGCAGACTATTTAAGTCGCCGCACATAATGACCGGTTTAATACAATAGTGTATTGCAGTGTATTGTACAATAGTAGTATATGTTACGACAGGGTAGTGTACAATTGTAGAATAGTGTTGAAATTGTAATTACATATTATAGTTAGGTTATAACTGCAGTGGTAATAGTTAACATACTCAAGCGATTGAGCGATCAGCTTGTACGTTTTGTCGCTCGTTTGCTCAGAAGAATTAATAGTTTCTTAACGTGTAAATATTAATTATCATTTTGTTGAATTTTAAAAGTGTAGCACTTTCTTTAAGTGGGGAGATGTTGTCACAAAATGTCACGGGTAGAGCGTACTGGTCGTATATAGCTCTTGTATCGGTTACACCCAAAATCTATTGTTCGAGTTGAAACAATTTCACAATATTCATGATCTATTCATGTAACACGTAAAAGCGTGCACATTTTAAGTGGCCGCCAGAGAGGCCGTGTCATAAGTTTAGTTTTGTGCTAATGCATGTAAACGTATAGGTATATTTTCCTTAAACGGCAAAAGTGTATAATGGGCCTCTCGTGTAGAGTCAATACTGTAGATTTAGCCACGTTTGTCACGGACTGAACGGGGGAAATAATGATTTGGGCGTAATGTTTGCTATAAAACCCATTGTCTTCTAGCTGTCGCCGGGATCATCGATAGTACATTGTTGGAACAGAGATTGGACGGCAAATTTCATAGGCAACATGTGGTTAGTAATTTTATTAAACTTTTATCGTACATTTGTATTCAGTGGGCGGCGCCATATTGTTTGGCGGTTACGACATCCGGTTAGCATTGATGTTTCTCAAACATAACTTTAGACTCGCATATGATTTTGAAGTTACTTTATTAGATGTAATTATTGTAATTGATCATTAATTGTAAAACAATATTAATTTGATAACAATGGATAATAGGTGCATTAGTTAACGTTGGCGTATAACTCAGTGATTGTAATACACGATTGTTAACATTAGTTAACAATGAGTTGAGTGACAAGAATAAATGCGTGCATGCATAACTCAGTGAGTGTAATATACGAGTAATTTGATCATGTTTATATTACATGTATTAGGGGCATTGATTAACAGCGACGTACATAGCGTACATATGGCGTTGTAGAATATGTATACATTGCTACTCCTCATTAGTACAGCTTGCATATATTGATTGAATAATGATTTGTTTGGGTAATGATAATTATACAAGATTGTTATGTTTGTCAACCGACATCTAAAACGTATGTATAATTACAGCCTAAGCCATCCAGGATATAAGCCATCCAGGATATAAGCCATCCAGGGTTGGAGTAAGCCATCTAGGTTTGGATATCCAGGAGTGGAGCTAAGCTTCCACGACTAACGTTACAAGCGGTGGAGACGGTCCCCGTACCTGCGCAGCCAGGTTTTACTAACGACAACCCCCGGGACACAAGGTGGGCCCGTTACCAGTCCTCACTGGAGGAATATCATTCACAATCTCAGTGGAGATTAACTATCATTGCATCGCGTCATCAACCCTTACAGAAGGCATTTGATGACAATCATCCATTGAATTCGCGCATCGTCATCTTCATGAGCTCTCGCGCATCACAGTTATCGCGCTAGATCAACATTGTTATAGCTTTAACAACACTTTAGTGTCTTAGACATTCAGTATTTATAACAATACTAAGAACGTCTTAAACGTTCAGGAGAACATTCTTTTCATAGTTCATTTGTGTATTCGCTTGTTTTTTTTAGATAATTGTATATATATTAAACATATTTTAAAAGTTGCATTAAACTTATGTAAATGCATTCACCGTCATTGATTCTTTCCTGAGTTAGCCCAACCTCTAAGGTCATCCTGTGACAGTCATTAGAAAGAGAATGGCACAGTGCCATTCATATTTCTATGGCTGAATCGTATTACATTCGGTACTGTAACTCTTCTTTTATTAATTGAAAATAATGCAAATTTTGTTTTTAATGAAAATTTAAATCCGTTTAAATTGTGTTGACAATCATCGACCTGCACTGTGTGTTCTATTATATCATATGCAGCAGACGATCAAATTGAGTGACGTCACAGCGACAGAGGTAAACGCCCAATCGGTACATTCTTCTCCACAGTGTAGGGTTATCGCTTGTATTAAATAACCATTTACAGGAACTGCGCTTTTCTATAAACATTTCAACAGACCAGTTTTTCTAAAAATGTACATTGCTGTTTATGTATGCCCTACTTATGAGCCATATGGTTTTAGTAATTTGCGTTCTATTTAACTTCTGTAGATCATATGCAAATTAGAACTACTTTGTGCATCAAGCTGAAAAGGTTGGTAGTTGTTAGGTTTGCATTATAGTTGAAAAGGCTCCAAAATCTCCTGTACTAGTTGTTCTACTGAACAAATAAAAATGAATTTAAAAAAATGAGAGCATGTGTAGATCATATTTTTACGCTATGCTCGATCATACGTATCCGTAAGTCTAGCCTATATTTACATAATTCATTGATATGCAGAAGGCTTTCGACAGTGTTGCTATTGATTAATGTTGGTAAAATTGTTGGCGTGCGGTACAAGTGGACACGTTTATACAATAGTGAAGCAGTTATATGACAGTGCGAAAAGTTGCATAATGCTCAACAAATAACTTACAACCTATTTTAAAATTGAATGAGAAGTTAAGCAATGGTATATTTTGTCGACGACACTTGTTTCTTTATATGTGAATGGCCTAGTCTCAGAACTTAACACAATGAAGTTTATATCTACTGATTTCGAGTATAAATTGTTCTAACACTAGTACGTTAAAACATACAGTCATGTCGTTATACAATTTCGTTTGGGCTTCCAATAATTACCTCCCTTTATGCAACAAATATTCAATGTAATCGTGTGTCAACTTGTTATATCGGGTTATATCGGGTATAACAACCTATTTCGATGTTTTATCTTCATCTATATATGTATGTGAATAATATATAGGATTAAGATGTTAATATGTATTCTCATTATTCAAATATAATAGAACCAATAGAACCAATAGACTTGTGTGGCACACGACATTGGGTCCGGTCAATAAATCCCATACCGATATTTGTATGTGAATAATATAAATGATTAATATGTTAATATTTATTCTCATTATTCAAATACATACAGTCGTTCAGTGGATAAGTAGTTACTGTTTTGAACCAATAGGCTAGTTTGGCACACGACCATGGGTCCGGTCAATAGATCAAATACCTCTAAATTATATATGCCATATATCAACGATAAAGTCTAGTCGGCTGGTTCACGCAACTGATAAAAGACAATGACCTATGTGTTGGGAGTGGTGAGTTCGTGTCTTACCATATCATTTAGAGGACCTCTGGGAAGATTTGCTTAAGAAAATGGTCTAATCATGGTAAACATGATATAAGTTTACTGATTTTGAGTATAAATTGTTCTAACACTAGCCCGTTAACACCAACAGTCGTGTCATTATACACATTTGTTAGGGCTTCTATTAATGGGTAATTACCTCCCTTCGTGCAACAAATATTCAATGTAATCGTGTGTCAACTTGTTATATCGGTAAAACAACTTATTTCAATGTGTTATATACATTTATTTATGTAAGTGAATAATATATATGATTAATATGCTAATATGTATTCTCATTATTCAAATATATATAGTCGTTCAATGGATATGTAGTTACTGTTTTGAATCAATAGACTAGTTTGGCACACGACCATGGGTCTGGTCAATAGATCCCAGACCTCTAAATTATATATGCTATGTATCAACGATAAAGTCTAGTCGGCAAGTCCAGGCAGTTGATAAAGGCAATGACCAATTAATTGTGATTTGCGAAGCTTAATGGGTTTGAATCATAATATATCAGTAAGAGATCCTCAGGGAAGATTAGTCTATCTAAACGGCCTAATCCATGTGTACATGATGTAGATCTATTACATGCACTCATGCATTATCGGAATACCGTTTTATTTTATAAGTATTATAACCAAACTAATCATGAGAAGAAAGTTGTATTATATACTGAAAGGATAAAAAAACGCATAATGTGTATTTCCGCTATACATTATATGTTTATTATACTACTGCTAATCGAATGGTACAGGGCGACATTAGGCCTGTCCTTTCGGAATGAAGATTTAAACAGCACCGAACACACCAATGGTTACCCATTTAAAGTTTCATTATCGACAGTATACGCATTTGGCTCAAGCAGGTGAGCAAACTTAGGCTTTAAACGTTGCAATCTCTTAACATTAAACGCAATACTGAAATGGCTTGACTTTTTCAAACGAAAATTCAACATTAAAGAATTTCGTGTAACAAAGTATACTTTGATTAAAAGGTCTACTACATGACAGAGTTGTCCTATCTGTAATTAGTTGTAGCCCCTTTTTGTACAAAACACGTTGAGATATATTTGAAATATTACGTGGAATTATGTGTATATACTAGTGTAGAATAGGCCATTTTTTGATTATACGTTTCTTTTTCCTTATAGCGTTGTTTTCTATATACTGTACAAGTGCACGAACAAACGTGCACAATAATACTTTTATCTAAAAAGGCATACATGCATGCGCACAAGTACATACATATCCAAATTCAGACATTCACACGCGCACGAACGCAGGAACGCACGCACGCAGACTCTCGCGTGTTAGTATGTGCGCTGGCAATCATGCTTACATATGTGTGCGCGTTATATCTGCGTTCGTAAACGCATATGACGCATAATGTAAAAGAACATGAACAAAGAACAACAGTCGGAACCGTGCGACAAGGTACAAGGTAGATTTTCTACGTATCTGACACAATATCAACTTTAAATGTCATGATCATGCAAACTTCCTTTATTTGCTAGTAAACAACCACTTGGTTTGATGTAAATATCTCTATCAAATAAAAGTATCCAAGGACAAATCTCACTCATACAGGTCATATCAACCTATAACCTATTAAGATTATATTTGATGTGAACAATATTAGGTATTTCATTCATATCTGATGGGAGAAATGTAGCACACATACAGGGTCAATTGATTTTAAAGGAACACGCAGCAATCATGATTTATTTGAAACCTTTTTTTCTACATAACTTGCATTTTAGCAATTATTAAAATTAATAGCTAGAATAGTTCAAAAGAAATTGTATTTACATATCAGTGACTGTTGATTATATAAAGCAAAACTAATAATAATATATTCACTGGGAATTGAGGCGCAACAAGGCACACGAGTTTATTTGCAGGCATATGCAGTAGAAATGTAAATGTCGTCCCTTTAATATCTAAGATTTTATGTAACCATCTCAGGGATTCTTATTGCCAATTTATTTGTTGGAAGTAGACAGTCCTCATTAGATAGAAGAAGCAATGTAAGTTAAGTGATTTGCTGTAAAGAACCGTATGTATCTGAAATCTAGTGTATGTCTATTTGACGCAACCCAAATTCGTTTCGCTATCACTCGTTGTCTGAGATTGCCTTATAATAAAATATTGCATGTGTTTTCTTTTTGGAATATGGTTTGACAATATTTTAATTGTCTGCAAATTAAGATATTAACGAATTCTAATAAAGAATGAGATAGGGAAAGAATGGATGAATACTAAAATATGGACATACAGACAGACGGGTAGAAATACACACGTGGCATATTGTATAATGTCTTATCACACAAGCATGCACGTGCATACGCACAGATAGATAGACAGACAGACACACACACATACACACACACACACACACATACGCGGGCTCACACAAAACTACTGACACACGAACATGAAACATAAACATATTAGCAGAGATAACAACATGATCATAGCAATATTTGTTCACCTGCCCTGTATGTTTGACAAACGCTTAAATTTTCTTATCTAAAGCTGTCAGGTTGGTAATAAACAAAAACAAGAGGGTCATATTTTCTGATCCCAAATGTCATTACTAATTTTGACATGGATGCTGTTAAAAAATCTCATTCCAATCTCATTCCATTCCATTCCAGTTTTTAGACTATGCGAATACTTAAGCAGACCTGACAACAATATGATATTGAATTAGTATTGTAGATTTAATCAGTTGGTTACTATTTATGTATCTTCCGTCATTGATATACACACCGGTTTTGTAAGTGAAATTTGATGTTACGTTTTCTTTCGTTCCGATTCATTATTTGTATTGACGCGTTATTAACCTTCAGATAAAGTTGACCTTGTTTTCGGATACGTAGAAAATCAACCTTACACCTTGTCGCACCCAATATTAGTAACTGTTTACTTCTTAAAGGGACACTCTTTAAACATCAACATTTTATTTTGTTCAAACTCGCGGTGTCCCGTTAGTTGCTGAACATAACGTGCATATTTACAAACCATTATTTGAAAGGTTCAAAGCTTATTGATCTTGCATATCACTAAGAGTTGATTATGTTGCTCTAATAACATAAATAAACCTATGTAAAATAAGTAATACATTCAGTAACAAATTGAAAACTGCGTACGGTATTACATTTTTTTCGGTGCCAGCCGTTTAAGCTGGCTTTTGGCCTCGCAGGTGGTGTGTCTGTGTAAGCCTATCAAAACTCGAGTTGAAAGCGATACATAAATTATGAAAGCCTACAGTGTTTATTAAACTGAATGCTGATTGACTAAATTTGTCTGACAAGGCCAAAGCAAACTAGTATATTGGTTTATAGAGCGTGGTTGTTGACAAATGGTATTTCGATAGGTGATTTGTTACGCTGTACTTCAATCGTGACCGGAAAAGATGAAGAAAGGAATACAAATGCTGAAATAAATTATTCTGTTTTCTTTCAAAGTGCGTTAATTTTACATGGTAACTGGTAATGAAACCCTATTAAAAATTACATATCGCCGTGATTTCCTAGTCACGTGATTTTTCAAGGTGCCCGGATATACCACGAGGGCTACAGCTTTGATATTTTGCATGTAGCATCATATAGTGGTCCTTTACCAAGTTGTACAAATGGTGACCCTGGGGTTAGAATAAGCCCCTCACCAGGGGTCAAAAGTTTACCTTAGAAATATTAGGAAATACATTTAAAAATCGTTTTTTGAAACCACAAGGTAACAGCTTTGGTATTTTGCATGTAGCATAATCTAACAGAGAACACTTTGCAAGTAGATCGATTTAGGCCCTCGTGGGCCTCTTGTTTTCAAGGTTATGGCCCTTTGAATATTTTAACGATGGCCTTCCGTAATGGAAGGCACTAACTTGCTTTGTGCAAATTCCCCACATCGGCACTGCCGTGTCAACTTTTATCGGTATCCGATAGAAAACGTTATATTGCTCTACTCTGTACCTTACATTTCGCTATTAAACTTGTTTCACTTCATGACCATCAATCACTTATACATTGTGCTTTCTCAAACGCGCCGACTATCTTCTTTAAAAATATTTCTTGTTTAATTATATGCTGGCAGTCTAAAAGTCAAAATGACACTCAATTAATAAATATAGGTGCTGTCGTTAATCTTTGATACATACTTCAACATTGCCGTTAAATATGATTAAATAATATTTTGAACTTTCAGACTGTCTTCCTATTCTTCCATAGGTTTACATATTTTATTGGTGCAATATAATCAACAGTTAATACAATGCCAAAACAATTTGCTATTCTTATAAGTAATGATTGAACGAATGCAATTGGTTCAGAAAAAATAACGAGAGACCAAGATCAAAAAAACTCAATATTGCCCTATGTCCCTTTAACAAGTGCAACTTGAACTAGATTCTTCTTTTAATGACGGGAGTGGCCGAACGTTCACGATTGGCTCCTTTTATCACATTATGATCATATGCAGGCTAATACTTAAAGGGAAGTGACACAATTTGACATTGAATTATTAATAATAATAATATTTGGTTAATATTTATGCATCTTTTGTCACTTATATAAACACAGGTTTTCTTTCGTTCCAATTCATTATTTGATCAGCTGTATTTGTGCACTGTTTAAAAATAAAACATGTTTAAAACACTAGTGTAATCAATATGCAAATGAAGTCCGAATCATCGTTCGGTCTTCGTCGATTTCCATCTTCGTTAACATAATACCCGATAACTGAAATCGACGAGGCAAATAAAGATGAAGACAACTCTCGTAGCTGTTATACCCATTTCCTGTTGTAAAGCCTATGTTAATGTTTTCGTTATGGGCCTAAAGTACAAACAATGTGTGTCTCTGTCGAATAGTTACTGATGATTAATGTATGGAACAGTAATAGTATTTTTTTTATGACGATGATGATGATGATGATTCTTAAGTATGTTCATGATGAGGATGGAGGTGATAAACAATATGATGATGATGAGGAGGAGGAAGAGTAAGAGGAGGAGTAGGAGGAGGAAGAGTAGGAGGAAGAAGAGAGAGAGGAGGGGTAGGAGAATAAAGAAGAAGAAGAAGAAGAAGAAGAAGAAGAAGAAGAAGAAGAAGAAGAAGAAGAAGAAGAAGAAGAAGAAGAAGGTGATGATAATGATGATGATGATGGTTTTTGTTTATTTTTATGACTATGATGAGGATGGTGGTGATGATGATGAGGAAGTGAAGGAAGAGAAGGAGGAGGACGAGAGGAGGGGCTGAGAATGAAGATGATGATGAAAAAGAAGATGATAATTCTGATGATGATGATGATGATGATTATGATGATGATGATGTTGATGAATCATAATTATGATCATGACTATGATGATGATGGCGGTGATGAAGATGATGATGAGGAAGAGAAGGAAGAGTATGAAGAGGAGGGGTAGGAAAATGAAAATGACGATGATGATGATGATGATGATGATGATGATGTTGATGAATCTTAATTATGATCATGACTATGATGATGATGATGATGATGATGATGATGATAATGATGATGATGATGATGATGATGATGATTATGACGATGGTGATGGATGATGATGATGATGATGACGATGATGATGACGATGATGATGATAATCGTATTGATGATAAGGAGGAGGATAAGATAGGACACGATTTAGATATAGTATGTTCTAAAAATAAACTGAAACGGTCAATGATTTCGGACAAACAGTTCATTACGTACACGGTATATATACAAAAGTTATTATGTTATGTGTGTCACGGTTTATGGATATCTAACAAGTTGATTCATGTTGCATTGTCTGGCCGGTTAGCTCAGTCGGTAGAGTATCCGAACGGTAGTCCGTAGGCTCGTTTTTCTAGCCCTGTATGTACATAAACGTACGCACACAACAAATTTTAAATACGTGACGTATTCGACTGACCCCATTTAAAAATAAATGTTACGATATAAACATCTCGATATAGGAGACAACTTATTTTGGTCAAGGCCCACTTGTTATTTGACCTTTTTCAAAAATAGTGGAAAACTGCACGTAACATGGCAATGTTGATTATTTTCATGTAATTTGAGATGAGAAAAGTAACGCGAATTGTTACATATACCATATAAATCATTAAAACCCAAAATAGTGTTGATCTTTAAACAAATTGTATAACTGTACACACATGTAACGAACGCATAACAATGGTGTGGACGATCCAAAGAAGGGTTGGGTGTGTGTGTGTGGTGGGTGCGGGGATGGGGAGTCGGTGCGGAGGACATCAGGGTACATCTGTATTTGTGGTTAAATGGGTTTAAAAGGCATCCCATGACGACATTAAAAACGCTTAGTCCTACAACGGGTCGGTGTACGGAAAGTCAAAGACCACAAGTAATCGACACAAGTTCGAGCTATACGATGCAATTGGAAGCGTGTAGAAGCAATAAACAGAGACTGGATGTGCGTGTTTTATAATATGTAAACAACACGCCCGGATGAAGACGTATGACCTCGTATTTCTGCCGTTGCCGTTATGTATGTGTTTGAGCGCTTTTTGGCTTGCACCTTCGGATGCTAGCCTGTTTATTGTTTTCGGTCTTTCACAGGAAGTATCCGGTTCCCTGCTCAAAACTTGAAGTATTTAACAGCGCGGACCAATGTTTATTTTTTTTTACGGGAAGTAACTGGTTCTCTGGTCTAAAATTGAACGCTTGACGAGTACGTTCAACAACGCGGGGACCAGTACGGAAATAACTGGTTCTCTGCTCAAAAGTTGAGCGTTTAACGTGTACATTCAACCGCGCTGGAACCATTACCAGGGGTATAGTGTTTATAAATGGGATCATTTAGCCATTATTTCCGGGTACCGTCTGTCGTTCTGTTCAGCCCACAGAACGGAGGAAATAACTGAGATATTTAGAAAAATAGTTCAAATTATGATACAAGCAGGAAAGTTGACAAAATGATCCCCTAGAGTGTCCTCATCATGTCAAGAACCTGAGCCACTTCATTTTCATCTTATTTCAAAATGGTCAGCTATTTTCAAAATGGCCGCCAAAATGGCAAAAAAATCAAAAAATGCTACCGTATCAAAGTATTATGCAGGAACTGGTGGTGAAATGTTATTGTATAATGCGTTGTGTATATTTTTAAAGAAAGGCTTCTATCGTTTTTTAGTCAAACTATAATCCTATCAATATAAATTGTATATGTAATTACAATGATACGAATGATCAGAATACACCAAACATTACAGATAATTATTTGCTAACATGACCTGAACACCTGGAGTTTCGATAACCAGTTTTGTAGTGTAATTTTGCCGTTTTTGGCGGGTTAGTTTCTTTTTTAAGGAAATATATTGTACACGAATCAGATTGTTCTCGTTAGGAAATGTAATCAAGTTAATACATAGTATAATTCTGACGTTATTTCTTTACGTCTGTTAAAATGTTATTTGGGGAAATCAGTTCGATTCATATAGAAATTGGCTGTAATGATGTATGTATGTACCATCTTTAACTGAACCACAATACATACGCAAACAACATTGTATATCTGCTATTTAAGAATCACATTCCCCTCCCCCACCCCTCGCAACCCTGCCAACTTTAGAATATGAAATCTTAAAATACATAGCAAGTTTTAATGGTGAAATATCTTCATAAACATGAAAATACTGTATCAAAGCCGGTCAGGCATATTCTTCAACCTCTAGGCGGGCTTCATCATTTTACGACACACTATCACAGCGTTATCGCCATTATTTTATGAGCATCCACACTCCGTGAAAACAATCAGACATTCTATGGATATGGTCAAGAACGTGGTAACGTTTCTAAATCCTATACAAGCGACGGTAATAACAACAGATCTTCCGATATTTGCACTGGCAAACTATTCAGCGGTAATGTTTTTATAATGGAAGGGTTGCACATTGAAATGGCATTTTGAAGGTACTAAGGAATGTACTGAAATACTATTGCTGGATAACTGTCCCCTCTGAATCTCCTATCGAATCAAATTTACGGCTAGATCGTTTATATTTTATTCAAATTTTTCAAAAACAATTTAAAGAGAACCAGGTAACTGAATGTTCGTTTTACAAGCTAAAGGAAATGTGTATGTCAACCATACATTGAGATGGCGATGAATTGAAGTACTTTTTCTGGACTTTGTGCACTCGTATAGAGACAAAATATCAACTAGACACACATGTACTTCAGAACTCCTCCTCTACGTGTTTGCCCTTGGCCAAGCTAGACGGTTTCCAATTCGTTAGTATCCAGTGAGTGCAGCTAAATTCATAAAGCGTACATTTCCGAGCATAACCGAACAACATATTTTCAGCAATATATTAACCAAGTTCATGAACAAAACAAAATGCAAATAAAGGGAGATGGTTGGGAAATATGAATGACCGACAATCTATCAGCTTTAAGGATATGGATGGTTTCAGTTACAAACATCTGTAGCCTTGTAGAACACTTTGAGATTCACTAGGGTGATAGTGAAATTACCTTATCCAAATACAAATGTAGAGTATATATTTAAGAAACTGAAAAAAGATCCACTCCTTCAAGATTTTAGCTGCATTTCATTATTGATAAGAAAAGGTTGGTAGATAAACGAATCGCATATTGTTATGCATCAATAAGGACTTTTGGTTCAAGGCAATAACATAACTTCTTTGCATGTTGGTTCAAGACAATAACATAACTTCTTTGTATGTCTCACAGAGGATTCTGAGACTGATTCAGCTACACAATTATATCTTTCAAGCAAGAAAAACAATGTGTTTATCCGTACAAAAATTAACTCTCATGAGAAGTCCGAAACACCAAGAGTTGTGTATCGATGTAAATAAAAGGACTGATATCTCTTTGTTCGATTGTTTAGTTCATGTCAAACTCGGCAGTGCGATATCGGAGAGTTTTCGAGCATCGGTAAATGCCACCTAAAATGAAAATTCAAGATATATTGAGACCATCGTTTGATTCGTACTGTCGAAAATAAAACAAAATCTACGTCGTCGCAATTGACAGATAGTTTGGAGAGTTAAGTAGTACAAGAGATACTAGAAGTTCAGGTATTAGGACAAATGTTTCAGACGCAAAGGGCCGGGTAACCGTCGAAACATCTGACGGTTATCTGGAAATAAAACTGAACTGTTTTTGCTAATCGCAAAATCAGTCTTTGACATGTTCAACAAAGCGATGTGTTGTAACAGCAGATGAAAAAAGTTCATGTGTCTATTGAGAAAGATAAAAGTGCACCCTGTAACCAGGTAGAGCCTGACACACGAATAAGTATACGTGGAAAACATAAATTCAATGACGGGTGTAGGGAAATTATAATGTACGGCACTGACGCCGACGTGGTTGTCATCAAAGCGTCCTGGCAATAACATTGGCATAGATCAGCTTTGAATTGCCTATGGAAGAGGCAAGAATTTAACATGGCTATGTATACTTTACATCGTGCTCCAGTTATGTCAAAAGGCATTTCCTTCATTTCATGTTTTTGCATGTTGCAAAACCGTTGGAACCTTCCAGGGGAATGGGGAAAGTATGCATGTCTGACATGGAACATATACTTTAAACTGCAACAGAAAAGGTTGTAAACGTCAGCAACATGCCTAACAGTATTTATGAATCAGAGTATGATGCTTTGGGAGAAATTACATGTGTTATGTATGATAAATCTAACATCACATGGATGGAAAATGTAGTCACGATACAAAGCAACTCTTGTAACTATGCAAATCTACCAACAAGCTACATTAATACAGCTTGCATATTGATGTGACTATCAATCATTATGTGAATAGTCTCAGTCAGCACCTATGTGGTGATCCTAGGACGGGGAGGGGGAGATTCTGGGTGGTAGGAATACCCAGGGGGCATTAACCAAATGTACAAGTTGATTGTATGATTCCCACCACTAGAAGCAAGATTTATATATAATTCTCCAGGATAGAGTTTAATATCAAAATGTTGGTGTAGGATTCCCTACCACGGGGAATCTATTTTTGTCTAATCCCCACGGAGAATAACCCCGCCGCCCCCACCTCAGGTATATTGATAGGTGCATAATACTGAAGACCAGGTTATACTGTATCCGTCTTAATGGATCTGGAACACTGGACCACTGGAACCGCATTGGACAAATCTCAACATATGCAACTCATATATGTCAAGCATGTCGGCAATGTGGACAACAATTATAAGGGAAAATAGAAGCAAAACATCCGACACTACAAACAGAACAGGGTTGATAATATGGGTACCGCCTTGGCACAATGAGTAGAAAAAAGTCCGCTGGAAGATAGTATCAGTCCAAACTTAGTATTAAGATGATACAAAAAAAAAGTATATATTGGAAGTATTTTCGTACTTCTGTGGGTGGGGTAATAATTTAATTGACAATAGCAAAGAGTAAGTGTGCTTCGCTAATGAGTATACGCGGAAATCCTTATGTATATTTTAATACGTATATATCCGTTATTATATGAAATCCCGAACATCTGATAACCGCTACAGAATATAAAGCATATATTGAACATATAATTTGTTGTAAGTGGGGTATACTCATATCTTTATTTTGAATAAATGCATAATTATGCCGAAATATTCGCAAAAATGATTGTTGGTTTTACAGTCGAAGCCAAACAAAAGTGAATGAGATAAAGTATGAGCCTAATACACAAACAGATAGACACAATTATGGGATTTGGAAGTGAATACAATATATACAGATTAACTGGACTATACCTTTATTTAATATGTCATGACCTATACTAGTAATGGTATGTATGTAAATACAGGTAACAACAACATATTTTTTGTAAAATTGTTCTACGAATAATTATTATTTCTATTTTAATCTCAATATACAAATATTCCATTTTGACTATTCTACTTTCATATATGTGGTAAATCATAATTACATATCATGCTTAGAATATTTACGATTGCTCTCTGATATCCATACTTATATGTATATGCACATTTATTTATTTTAAATATACTTATTGAATAAGTTTTATGTTTTCCCTTCATAAGATAATCTTCTTTTAAATATGTTGCTGTTAAGATATGTCCACTTTATAGCTGCTAGTCCTGAGATATGCATACTTTATATGCTGTTTGCTTGTCAGAATAAACTGATTCTTGTTGAGATAAACTTACATTAAGCATCGTTTCTGAAATACACTTACATTAACGTTTTGCTCCTTGAGTTAACCATATGTATCTTACTTTATCAACTAAGATCTCTATAAACATTATTTGAGATATTTTTGATGTGCATATTTTTGCTCTCTGAGATATCCACACCTTATAATGATGCTTTAATAATGTGTTAGCTACCTCGAACATACTTATATGCTTTGAAGCTTAAGGCGTGCTTGCTTTATATGCATTGCTGCCTACGATATACATGTTTTATATGCTTTGTTGGCTAAGATATGCATGCCTTATAAGTTTTCCATCCTAAGATGTACATGCTGTATATGCTTTATTGCCTAAGATATACATGCTTTTTATACTTGGCTGTCTCAGAGACGCTTACTTTGTATTCGTTGCTGTCTGAGATATTCTCGTTCTATAATAATGATTTGCTACATACTTCATGTATTTTGCTGTTCGAGATATAAATAATGTATACGCTTTTCTGCCTGAGATATACATACTTTGCATTCTTTGCTGCATGTGATATACATACTCCATAATCTTTTCTGTCTAAGATATACATGCCTTATATGCTTCGATGCCTAAGATATGCATGCTTTGTATTATTCGTTGCATGGTCTCCGGAAGAACCATAAACTTAAACGTAAATTTAAGAAAGTCTTTACTGTTGCAGACTTTTATTTTATTTATACAAATTCGGGTAGACACGCATTAGTCAGTCTTTTTCTTGCTAACAGAAACTTGACAAAGAAGCGGATGTCATTTATGTCCGTACTAATCCATTATATGAGGTTGCATCTATTATTCAAAGTTACACGCAACATATTTTGCGTCCACATATAGATGCTCCATCTGACCATCAAAGGCATTTTTTGAAGATAACTTATGTTGATAAAGGCATCGATTGCATTAATTTATCCGGTATTTTTAATGATATGCGAGTGACTGACACAATTCCAAAGTATTTTAAGAATATTGAGACTCCTGTTATTTGTTACAAGTATAATAAATCTACTAGACATCTTATTCTCAATTATAATAGGATCGTTTCTGATCTTGAGATCGAGACATCTACTCCTACTGATTGAGATTGTAATAATTCTAAATATTGTTACAAACCTGCCGGTCACATTCTTACTAGAAATCTGGATGTAATTGAGGATAAGAAGATTCGGCATTTAATTTCCAAAGGGCTTAAGTATCGCCTTCCATCTGATATTGATTTTAATGCATGTCGCAATGAAATTGCGGGTTCTTTAACGGATTTGTGTACAAAGTGGTGTAAGCGAGAAAAAGCAGATAAACATGCACTTACTGCTTGGATGAAAACTATTTCAGAAATTGTTGAATTACGTATTTTATTTTACGAATCAAATCCATCCCTGCTTCCACGGCCTTCTACTTACAATTTACGGCACCTTAAGAATGGGTATTCAGAATTGCTCTAGTTCCAGCAGACAAAGCTTCCAACAATATAATTATTGTCTTACGACTACATTATACCAATACTTTGAATCCTGAGCTAGCGAGCACTTCTGCTTATCTGACTTCACCTCTGCTGGAGACGGACATTGTTTCCCAGCATGTGACCTTTACGGAGACTATTACGATTTCTGTTATAAGTAAGCAGACGAAGCTCCCTACAATGTACTGGATACCCAAACTTCACAACATTCCTTACAAAGCACGTTTTATCGCTAATTCTAGTTCATGTACCACGACCAATATATCAAAACTATTGACTTCCTGACTTTCCGCGATTAAAGAACAAATTATAAAATATTGCGGAAAGGCCTTCGAGAACTCAGGAATCAATCTGTTTTGGTCTATCAAAAACTCTGGAGAAGTTCTTGACAAACTACGGTGTAAGCATTTTCATGCCTCTTCTCTAAGCACCAAAGAAAGATTGCTTCAGCTTATTCAGAAGACATTTGCTAGAGAAGGTACAACTTGTCTAGCTTGTACTAATGTCAGGGGTTTCTTTACTAATGCCCCCATTGATAAGTATAATTTGTGGACTTGTACTGATGTTTGCAGAGCCTTAACATTTCTTCTGGATAACATCTTTATAAGATGGGGTAAAACTATTTACCGTCAGGTTGTTGGCATTTCTATAGGTACTAACTGTGCGCCACTAGTTGCAGATTTGTTTTTGTACTGCTTTGAAAGAGATTTTATGTTGAGTTTGTCACCTGCTAGCCAGGGTGAAATTATTGATGCCTTTAATAATACTTCTCGGTATCTTGATGACATACTCAATATTGATAATCCGTTCTTTGCTCATATGGTTACTAATATTTATCCACCAGAGCTCACGTTGAATAAAGCCAACAGTTCGGATACAGTAGCAGCATTTCTCGATCTTCATCTTTCGATTTCAAGTGATTGTATTCACACTAAAATCTATGATAAGAGAGATGATTAAAATGTTAACATCGTTAACGATCCACACCTGGATGGAGATGTACCTCGTGCTACCTCATACGGGGTGTGTATCTCCCAGCTCATTCGATTTGCTAGAGCGTGTAATGATGTTATAGACTTCAATGATCGAAATCAAGTTATTACAAGTAAACTTCTTCAGCAGGGTTTTCGTTATCACAAACTACGTAGTTCTTTCTCTAAATTCTACCGCCGCATCGAGGGCCTTCTGAAAAAGTACAACACCAACCTTAAGACACTTCTGCGACTATGCATATTACAACCCTCATTTTATGGAGTTGTGGTCTATAAACTTCTAAAGTTAAAGGGTCTGACGGGTTTCCTGACCGCTTTACAAATTTAATCAGGAAGTTCGTCAGAACAGGATATAACCCTTCGGTTTTACAGCGCACTGCATGTTTAGTGATTGACCCTCTACAGTCAATCATTACGCTTCACTTTTCACTTATGCGATGACTTGACTACCTCTTGGGACTCTATGATTGTACCTACTGAAACCCCAACTAAGGGAGGTGGGTGCATGAGCTTTAGTCCCTCGGGTTTTCTGGTCGTACCATAGATTGGTTTTCTCTTTAGCTGCAACTACGATGGTTGTTCAGTACGATTCTGGATACATCCTGAAATGTTTTATTATTTTGTATGTGTTTCTTGTGTTAGTTTCTCAGGATGTGGACTTTATTGTTAGAAAATTGGGATGTAGTTTTGTTTATACTGTCTTGTCTATTTGGGTGCTGAAGACAGGATAATAGCGAGGATTGTGCGCATATAAAATGATTTCAAGCTTACTAGTGGGCCTTATTGTCTACTGAACGTTCCAAGTCTGTAACCCTGTCTTCACCACCCTTTCTGTTGTTTTTTGTCTCTTTCATTGTATTTTCAAGTCCTTGTTTGCAGTACAGTGCGGACCTACGATGCCTTTGCGCTCGGACGCTGTGGTTTCTATAGGACACTATATCTCATTTATACATACGTTATAAGCTTTTCTGTCTAAGATATACATCCTTTATAAACTTTGCTGCCTGAGATATACATGCTTTGTATTCTTTGCTGCATGTAATATACATACTTTATAGGAATGTCTAAGATATACATGCTTTATATGCTTTGATATCTGGGATATACCTGCTTTATATACTATGATGTCTGATATATGCATGCTTTGTATTCTTTGTTGCCTGAGATATACATTATTTGTATTCCTTGATGCCTGAGATATACTTTGATGCCTAAGACATACATGTTTTAAATGCTTTGATGCCTGAGATATACATGCTTTGATGCTTGAGATGTATATGCCTTGTATTCATTGATGCCTGAGATGTACATACTCTATATGCTTTGATGCCTGAGACATACATGCTGTATATGCTTTGATACCTGGTTTATACATGATTTATATGCTTTGATGCCTAAGATATACATGCTTTATATGATTTGATGCCTGAGATATACATGCTTTATATGCTTTGATGACTGAGATATATACATGCTTTATATGCTATGATGCCTAAGATGAACAAACATGTTACTTATGCTTTGATGATGCAGTCATAATTACCTAATATGTGTTGCTGTACGAGGCATACAAGCTTTATGCGTTCATTATCCGAGATATACATTTTTTATGGGGATGCTCTCTAAGATATACTGATGATATACATACTTTATGTGAGATTACTGCTTGAGACAGACATATATTATATGCTCTTCTGCCTGAGAAATGTATGCTTTATTCCCTTTGCTACCTGAGATATATTTAAGTTATATGCTTTTCTGCCTGAGAGATGATACTTTATGTGCTTTTCTGTGTGAGATATACATATGTTATATATGCTTTTCTGCCTGAGAGATACACACTCTATATCCTTTGTCTGAGATATAAAAAACTTTATATACTTTGCTGCTTGAAATATACATAATATATAATTACGTTTAGATGTCAGATATACTTACTTAATATGTTCTGATGCTTGAGATATAGATCTACATACTATATAATTACGTTTAGATGTCAGATATACATACTATATAATTATATTTAGATGTCAGATATATATACTATATATTTATATTTAGATGTCAGATATACATACTATATAATTACGTTTAGATGACAGATCTACATAATATAATATGAACTAAGGTAAAACCTTGAGGCGAGCACAGAAAATGTGAAAGTAAATTTTAAACTGATAAAACTTAATGAAAGAACAATACAATTGAAAGCAACACAATAATGAGGTCCTTTCAGGGGTTTTGGGGGGAAAATGGCCATTTGTATTTGGTGAACAAGGGAACAATGGCTGTTAACAATCGCTGTTATTTTCAGTGGAAAAGAGAACATCGACATATATCTTTACAGGAAATAAAATTCTAACATCTAGTTTAAATATAAAAATAAATCACAAAATGTTAACATTTCAAACAATATTTTTGTGATGACAGTGTACTGTAGGCCAGAATGAATTTTGGGGAACAATAGCAAATCTTTTAAACATTAGAAATACTTTTAGAAAACAGGGGAACATTGGACAGGACAAATAATTTTATGGAACAAAGCAAAATAGTTGTGGGGAACAAGGGAACACTGACTCATATTTTCAGGGAACAAAGGAAGATGTACACCTTCCATCCTCCTGGGGGCCTCAATAATAATAAGAAGAATGAATAAATCATTAAAAAAAACTCATTGCTATATACACTTTCTTTTGCAACTCAGTATATTTAGATGCAAACTGTGACCTGTTTATTTAGCCGATAACAGTAAATATGATTCACAAATAGATGAGAGATAGGGATAATTGTTTTAATTTTAACACCACAGTCCATCTGTCCTGATCTTACCTTGAATAAGAACCGTCTGTACAATATGGCAAGTTGCATTCACTTCAGTGTATGGGTTTGAAGAAATCCAATCTGTGTGTGACTGACCCAATGGGCCACTCCTAAAAGATGCTAGTGTCACCATCCAATGCTGGTTGTAAATGCCTAACAGAATAATGCAACTATCAGTCACAGACAACCATTTAAATATAAACAAAGGATAGATGACTCTTTTCTTGAAGATGTTCAGTGTGCAGCCCTTCTGTAGTGTAAATCTCATTTTTGCTTTTCACTGAAAAGGCAGTTCCAGTACATCCTGGTGTTTCATCTCTGTTCTGGTCTGTTGTGTTCCGGTGAATCGTACCACTGGTCTATAATTATGTCATAAAACAAATACAAACAATTTCGGTTTTTAAATTCTATAATGAGGTCATTTTTATCATACCACAGATATCACTATCTGAGTCAAATAAATGAGAACCAGACCATCCACCATATTTTAAACAATAGGACACCCACCTGTATGGGCACAATAGAATCTGGACTTATGATTGTGTTAAGGGTAATGTATCTATCTACAGTCTATAGTGCTGACACACTGGAATACCACACCGTAGCACACAGGTGTGTGTGTGTGTTTTGTGGGTCGCTCGGTGTGTGTGTGTGTGGGTGGGGGGGGAAGTATTTTGAAATGAACAAATCTAGGGGGTGAGGACCCAGCCAGCAATCCTATATCTAGCCTTCATCAGCCCCATATTTTATTTTATATAGGACCAGTATCGCAAACGATATCAGCCTGAGATCAGCGTGCCCATCGGCTTCAAGTCGGACCGATATCTTGTCGGCTACACATCGGTCCAATATCGGTTAGATATTGTTTTAGTTTACTATCCATCATCGGTTAGACATCCTTTTAGTTTACTATCCATCATCGGTTAGTTATCTATCCAATATGTATCCGATATAGTTTCGACCCGAAGTGGGCCCATTATGACAGATAAACATCAAATTCGTTCTATTGTCACCATCCAGCTAGCACAGTATGTAGCTAGAGCATCGGATTACCAATCCAAAATACATGTATATGTTTCGCAACATACAAGGTTATCGGGCTTTTAACTCAGTCCGATTTTTTTTATCAAATCAATTAATGAATACTCACTACCTTATATATATATATCTTTTTTTAGGTGCTTATCTCAATTAGCTCGACTGTAAAAATATTCATTAGCAATAAATAAAACTCTTGTGAATGTAGGCATGTAGGTAGCAGAGCTCCAGATAAGGGCATAGTGCATATTTGCGTAAATACGCAAATAAAATGGTGGAAAAAGCAATATATATACAAAACCATGCGTATCATAACGCAAAATAAATATTTGATAAGCAATTCCTCTCGAATTGCTTGCGTATTTGCAATTTTTCATTTCTAATCGATCTCGTATTGGCCCAGAGTTCTCACAATATTTCGAAACAAAATCAAATATAAGTAAAAGACTGGTTCCGAAATTCAGATTTAATTGTGTGCGATTTACTCAGTTTTGCCTGTACCCTTTTTATATCGTGTATGCGCTGGGCGATCTAAATCAAGCGTCAGTTAAAAATGTCAAACGCACAGAACATAATGATAAACGTGAGTACCATGTTTGATTATTGTTTTGTTTGTTGTTAGTTAATTTAACAAGGAAATACCCAATTGAAAACATCCAGGTAGGGTAAAAATACCCAAGTGAAAAATAAAAGATGGGGTAAAATTTATTTTTTACCCAATTTCAAAATGCAAATACCCAATTAAAATAAAAACAATGGAGTAAAAATACTCAAAGTCCAAACCCTTATCTGGAGCTCTGAGGTAGCATCATTTTGCAATGTAAAAAATGACATTTGCGAGGAATATCTGTTCACTTTAACAATAAATATACAATATTCAAAATGACATGTCATTACCTCCATTTATGGCGTGTTATATCGGACTGACAGCGGCCCGATATATGGTATCAAGTGATACAAACTACGTCGGCCTGACGTTGGCCCGAGATATAATAATAGACATTAGAAGAAATGTGCTATATTCATTCAGATTAATGCATTGAACAATCAATTTAGCATGCCATACAAACAAAAAATTCAAAAATTGGAAAATATTGAATTAATCGGCTCTACATTGACCCAACGTCGGCATATCCAACATTTAGCCGACATCTGACCGATATCTTTTCAGCAAATCGTAAAAAATACACACAAACCCAGTCAGCAAGCCTATATCGAACCGATATGTTTCCTATATACAGATAACGGATAGACATCGGGCCTTGCCGCTCTGTTACTGATATCGGTAACAGAGCGGCAGTCTGCCGACATTCCGACCAATTACCAAAATCTATCCAATATGGACATGCTGGCTGGGGAGTGGTGGGGTGGCTTGTAGTCTAAGACTTTTCAGGAGAGGGAGGTCTGTCTGAGGAAACTTTTCCTCTTTTTCTTCAGGGTGGTGGTGGGTGTGGGGTGGATATTTTGTAGATTATTCTAGGGGGTAGACTGAAGTAATGCTTTCCGTTCGCGGCGATGGTGGTTTGTCCATAAATAATTAATCATTTAAACTTCTTATTCTTCCAGTACTGTGCTGGGTTCCTCTGGAACATCTTCGCACAACGCTGAATATTTACATGAGTGATCATTGATGGAAAGTTCAAGGTGCAGTTAAAACTTGCTCAACATAAACTCACAAAAGTGTTCGTACGAAGTGAAAGAAATTATAATCGATTTGTCCACAATTAATCATTAAACTAGCTCAACATCAACTCACAAAAGTGTTAGTACAAAGTAAAAGCAATCCGAGTCTTCCAGAAATTACATGAGATGTCACTAGTCGTCTCTGCAAATAATGTCAATATTTACTACTGTTACGTCACTGATTTTAACACGCGCTAATTTGCATAATGTGGAAAGTTTCCGGCCAAGACAATTTAACCTTCATACCGAGTGTTTACAAATAAAAAAACATACTAAATGAATAACTCACATATGCTGCTAGTGTTGTTTAATCATTGTGCGCTCTCCAATTGTTGACATGTTCAGTATATTCCTGCATTTGTTGTCATTTTGAAATTTCCCACGGAAACCACATATTTTCTAAAAAGCCTTAGTTTCGCATTTGAACTCTTTAAATATTCTGCTGCACATATTCTATAGGACTTTGTGAAGGAGTCGGAGAGACTTTCAAATTATTTCTGAAACTCTACTAAGAGGCGCCAGAATAAAAAGGGATTTGTCAATAAAATCCCTTTTTCACTATATAAATGAGCATTTTATATAGGGTAAAAATGCAAATAAACACCGCCCAATTTTCACTTTGCAAAAAAACGTGCTATCCAAGAGCTAAAATATGCTCCATGCAGAGGCCACATTGATACGAGCGTGGAAATTTCCTCGCATTTTCATGGCATAAAAAACGAGGAAATTTCCTCGTTTTTTGCCGCAGTAGAACCAAGTAAAAACAAACTGTATTTTGAATCATGTGTATAAAAATGAGGAAATTTCCTCGTTTTGCAGCAGTAGTGCCAAGTAACAACAAACAGTGTTTTGAGTTATGTGTAATTCCTATCCATGCAAAAACGAGGAAATTTCCTCGTTTTGCAGCAGTAGTGCCCAGTAACAACAAACTGCGTTTTGAAACTTTTGTAGATCCCAT
>JAWPHD010012660.1:0-74256 GCA_037043455.1 Cyrtodaria siliqua
CCCACCCTTGAGGGCCCATGGGTGCAGAGCAAAAAAAAAATTTGCTTGCTCTTGCACACCGTCATCATATGGTGGTCATACTCTAAGTTTGGTTGAATTCCGTTCAATGGTTTAGGAGGTGATATGGTAACAGACGGACGGACAAACGAATGCAATTTTAATACACATCAGTGCTGTTTCTTGCAATTTTTTGTGAAAAGAATGTTTATTTTAAATTAGAAGGATACTTAACTTCACTGTTGTTTCTGGCAGTTTACTCTTCTGAAATATTTATTTTGATTAAGAACTTCAAGATGGACACAACCTCACTGTTGTTCTTGCAGTTCACTCTTTGTATAATGTTTATTAAAACCAATTATCATAATGTAAAATGTAAAGTAAAAATTCTTACTTGCAAAACAGGCTTTTTTCAGTTTCCAGCATATCACAACAGGTATAAGAACTAACAGTGCAACAAGCAATATTACGCCAACTGCTATTCCAGCCTTTTCCCCAGCTGTAAGACCACCATCTGAAATATAAAATAGCTTTTGAATTAATTTAATAGAAAATGTAAAGTTATATGCACAAACAAGGTAACTCTTCATCTATCAGACATAAGTGTGGAACAATATACAAAGTTTCTAATATGGTAGCTAGGTTAGTCACCCCAGAAGAAATTCCCCTATAGTATGACTTGTATTTTAACCTGACATAAGGTGGCAATTAGTGATATATTATGGTAATTAACATTTGTAATTACATGTAAAGCCATTTACCTAGTAAATGCACCTTCATTTGGTGTTTAAATTGACAGACTTCACAATAATCATTTTTAAAAGAAACAATATTTTTCACTTGACAAGTCGAGCTCCCAGTGGGATAAAAACCCAAAGCGGAATCTGGAAGATGAGTTTGAGATGTGTTACAGTGAAGATGGGTGTAGAATCTGGAAGATGGTTTTTCTGTGTTTTTTTCCATGTACATTTAAACAAGAGACCCATGAGGGCCTGTATCGCTCTACTGGCTATATATGAATCTTTGATGGGGATGGGGAACCCGACAACAACATGTACAACTAGGCTTGGTACTGATCATTCCTGCCAAGTTTCACTGAAATCCAGCCAGGGGTTCAGAAAAAATAGTCTAGATAAAGTTTGTGTATTAGGGCCATAACTCCTTAGGGGCCAAAAATCATTCAACCGGAACTCAATCATGATATGAGTAAATAGGCTTCATACTGATCATCCCTGTTTCATTGAAATCCGGCCAGAGGTTCATGAGAACTAGTCTGTACAAAGGTAGTGAATTAAAACCTTTAAAGGGCCATAACTCCACCAAAAATCATTCAACTGTAACACGACAATGACAGCAATAACCAAGTTTCGTTGAAAGCCAACCAGTGGTTGTGGAGAACTAGTCTAGACAAAGTATGTGTATTAAAACATTTAAATAGCCACAACTCCATCAAAAATCATTCAACCGGATCATGACAACACTACGTCCAACTAGGCTTAGTACTGATCATTTATTCCAAGTTTCACTAAAACTAGTCTGGACAAAGTTTGTATATCAGGGGCAATTACTGTGTCAAAAATCATTCAACAAAAACAAAAGTTGAAATTCAGCCAGGCATTTAGGAGAACTATCCTGTACAAAGTTAGTGTATTAAAACCTTTAAATGGCCATCACGCTGCCAAAAATCATTCAACCTGAACACGGTGATGATATGCGCAATTAGGCTTGGTAATAATCATCCGCGCAAAAATTCGCTGAAATTCGGCCAAGAGTTCAGAAGAGACTTGTCCGGATAAAGTTTGTGTATCAAAACCTTTAAAGGGCTATAAATCCGCAATGAATCGGAACACGGCGATGACATGCACAACTAGGCCTGCCAGCTGGTACTGAATTTTACTGCAAAGTTTCACTGAAATCTGGCCACGGGTTCAGGAGAACTAGTCCCGACAAAATTTATGTATTAAATCCTTTAAAGGGCCATAACTTCGCCAACAATCTTTCGACCAAAATACGGCGATGACATGCATAACTAGATTTGGTACTTATCATCCCTGCAAAGTTTCATTAAAATCCGGCCAGATGAAGGGCCTATCGTCTTTATGAGGCAAAATGCGGCATTTTTGACTAAATCAAGGGCCGTAACTTAGGATTTAGATATCTAGGTTTTCGAACTTGTCTGAGTTTTCATCGATATTAACAATCTGGTAAAGTTTGTAAAAGACACGATGAAAAATGAAGGCCCTGTTTTGTTAACGAGGCCAAATTATAGCATATTTCAACAAGAAATGTCACATTAAGTGACAAATGCCCCCGAAGTGACCTGTAAGTGTAACCTTGACCATGGAGCAATATGAAACCAACAGATATATTTAAAAAAAAAAAAATCAAACAAACAATAAAAATAAAAGAAAATAAAAATTTAAAAAAAAAAACTTTTTTCGCGACACGACGTCTTGTTGTGGTGAGCAATTGCGCGAAGTTATTTGAAAATCCGTTGATTATTGTGCGAGTCATGAAGCGGCGACGATTGTATAGACGAACAGATTTTGAACTTTGATCTCTAATTGTGACCTTGACCTTGGAGCCACGGACCTGGATTTTGTGCGCGACACATTGTCTTGTTGTGGTGAGCAATTGTGCGAAGTTATTTGAAAATCCATCCATTATTGTCAGAGTTATGAAGCGGACACGAGTGTACAGACGAACGGATTTTGACCTTTGATCTCTAAGTGTGACCTTGACCTTGGAGCGACGGACCTGTATTTTGTGCGCGACACGTCGTCTTGTTGTGGTGAGCAATTGTGCGAAGTTATTTGAAAATCCATCCATTATTGTCAGAGTTATGAAGCGGACACGAGTGTATAGACAAACGGATTTTGACCTTTGACCTCTAAGTGTGACCTTGACTTTGGAGCCAAGGACCTGGTTTTTGTGCGCGACACGTCGTCTTGTTGTGGTGAGCAATTGTGCGAAGTTATTTGAAAATCCGTCCATTATTGTCAGAGTTATGAAGCGGACACGATTGTACACGCGAACGGACAGACAGTGCGATTACTATATGCCACCCTTTGGGGTATAAAAAAAAAAAAAAAAAAAAAAAAACGCAAACAAACAATAACAAGAGGTCAATGACCTTGAAGCTCTACTGATTGATTTTGATTTCAGGAAGTAGTCACTACAAACTTGTATGTTGAAAATTTATTTTTAGCCGTGGCGGCCATCTTGAATTTCCGGCCGACCTGAAATTTTGCAATATTGTGAAGTTTCATGAAAATCCGTCAAGTAGTTTCAGAGGAGTAGTCGCTACAAGTTTTCATGATATAACTCTATGTAAACAAAGATGGCCGCTGACAGCCATGTTTAACATCGAATCAAAACGATTTTTGACAAGGACCAACATCATGTCATGCTGATCATTTTAGAAAAAGTCCCATATCAATATCACTTATAGTTTCAAGAAGTAGTCGCTACAAACTTGTATTTTGAAAATCTATTTTTAGCCATGGCGGCCATCTTGAATTTCTAGCCGACGTTAAATTTTGCTAGGATCAATAGGACATCAAGAGCAACCTCGTGTAAAGTTTCATGAAAATCCGTCAAGTAGTTTCAGAGGAGTAGTCGCTACAAGTTTTCATTATATAACTCTATGTAAACAAAGATGGCAACTGGCAGCCATGTTTAACGTCGAATCAAAATAATGTTCGACTTGGATAATCATCATGTCATGCTGATAATTTTAGAAAAAGTCCCATATCAATATCACTTATAGTTTTCAAGAAGTAGTCGCTACAAACTTATTTTTTAAAAATCTATTTTTAGCCGAGGCGACCATCTTGAATTTCCGGATGACCTGAAATTTTGCTAGGATCAATTAGACATCAAGAGCAACATTCCTGTGAAGTTTTATGAAAATCCGTCAAGTAGTTTCAGAGGAGTAGTCGCTACAAGTTTTCATTATATAACTCGATGTAAACAAAGATGGCCGCTGGCAGCCATGTTTAACGTCGAATCAAAACAATTTTCGACAAGGACCAACATCATGTCATGCTGATCATTTTAGAAAAAGTCCCATATCAATATCATTTAGAGTTTTCAAGAAGTAGTCGCTACAAACTTGTTTTTTAAAAACCTATTTTTAGATTTGGCAGCCATCTTGGATTTCACATCAACATGAATATTTGCTAGGATCAACTAGACTTCATGGGCAACATTTCTGTAAAGTTTCATGAAAATCCATTTAGTAGTTTCAGAGGAGTAGTCGCTACAAAAAAAAGTTTACGGACAGACAGACAGACAGACAGACAGACAGACGGACGGACGGACGGACGGACGGACGGACGGATGGACGACGGACACCGCACCATGGCATAAGCTCTGCTGATCTCTGATCAGTAGAGCTAAAATTAAAATAAAATCTAAAACAAATTTTTTTTTTTTTTTTTTTTCGCGACACAACGTCTTGTGGTGAGCAATTGTGCGAGGTTATTTAAAGATCCGTCAATTATTGTCCGAATTGTGAAGCGGAGACGATTGTATAGACGAACGGATTTTGAACTTTGATCTCTAAGTGTGACCTTGACCTTGGAGCCACGGACCTGGATTTTGTGCGCGACACGTCGTCTTGTTGTGGTGAGCAATTGTGCGAAGTTATTTGAAAATCCGTCCATAATTGTCAGAGTTATGAAGCGGACACGAGTGTACACGCGAACGGACAGACAGTGCGATTACTATATATGCCACCCTTCGGGGGCATAAAAAAACAAGGGCCATAACTCCAGGGTAAAAGGTCAGATCTGGTTTTCTAAGGCGTCCAAGATTTCATTGCTGTTAACAATCTGTGCAAGTTTGGTAAATATCAAATCATAAATTAAGGTGCCAGAGTGTTCACAAGGGAGAAAATGGAATTTTTCAGCAAAACAAGGGCCATAACTCTGGTGTTAATGATCAAATCTGGCTGGTTATCATTGATATTAACAATCTGTGCAAGTTTGGCAAAGATCAAATAATAAATGAAGGTGTTAGAGTTTTCACAAGTCAGAATATGGCGTTTTTCGGCAATCAAGGGCCAAAACTCCAGTGGAACTAATCCGATCTGGC
Organism: Cyrtodaria siliqua; assembly: GCA_037043455.1. Taxonomy (NCBI): domain Eukaryota; kingdom Metazoa; phylum Mollusca; class Bivalvia; order Adapedonta; family Hiatellidae; genus Cyrtodaria; species Cyrtodaria siliqua. Next base: position 5,095 of record JAWPHD010012660.1, read on the forward strand.
TGGTTTTCGAACTTGTCCGAGCTTTCATTGATATTAACAATCTGACAAAATTTGGTAGGATCAAATAATAAATGAAGGTGCTAGAGTGTTCACAAGGCAGAAAATGGCATTTTTTAGCAAAAACAAGGGCCATAACTCTGGCATAAATGGTCTGATCTGGCTGGTTTTCGAACTTGTCCAAGATGTTATTGCTATTAACAATCTGTGCAAGTTTGATAAAGATCAAATAATAAATGAAGGTGCCAGAGTGTTCATCATGCAGAAAATGGAATTTTTTCACCAGAACAAGGGCCATAACTCTGGTGTTACAGATCCGATCTGGCTGGTTTTTGAACATGTCCGAGCTTTCATTGATATAAATAATCTGTTCAAGTTTGGTAAAGATCAAATAATAAATGAAGGTACGACAGTGTTCACAAGGCACAATATGGTATTTTTCAGCAAATCAAGGGCCATAACTCCGGTGAAATTAATCCGATCTGGCTGGTTTTCAAGTTTGTGCAAGCTTTCATTGATATTAACAATTTGGTTAAGATCAAATAATAAATGAAGGTGCTAGAGTGTTCACAAGGCAAAAGTTAATGGATGACGGCTAAGAGGGCCTGCGGACACTACTGTGGCTAAAGCTAAAGTTTGTGTATAAGGGACCATAACTGTGACAAAATTCATTCAACCGGAACATCTGAAATCTGGCCTGAGGTTCAGTAGAACTAGTCTGTACAAAGTTAGTGTATTAAAACCTTTAAAGGGTGATAACTCTGCCAATATTCATTCAACTGCATCACGGCGATATGCGCAACTAGGCTTGGTACTCATCATCCTCGCCAAGATTCGTTCAAATCCGGCCAGGGTTTCAGGAGAACTAGTCCGAACAAAGGTTGTGTATTAAAACCTTTAAAGGGTCATCACTCCGCTGAAATTCCGCCGCTTTCAACCGCAACACGGTGATGATATGCACAACTAAGCTTGGTACCGATCATCCCTGAAAAGTTTCGTTAACATCCGGAGAGGTGTTCATGAGGACTAGTCCAGACAAAATTGGTGTTTTTAAACCTTTAAAGGGCCATAACTCCACAAAAAACAATCCAACCAGAACACAGCAATGATATGCACAATTACACCTGGTACTGATCATCCCTAAAACGTTTAGTTAAAATCCAGCCAGGGATTCAGGAAACCATTAAACGGCCATAACTCCGCCAAATCATTCAACCGGAACACAGTGACGATATGTACAACTGGTTGGTACTAATAATCCCTGCAAAGTTTCGCTGAAATTCGGTCAAATGAAGGTCCTATCACCTTCACTAGGCAAATTCAGCATCGTTGAACTAATTCAAGGACCATAACTCCGGTGTTATTAATCCAATTTGGTTGGTTTTCAAAACTAGTGCAATATTTCATTAATAGTAACAATCTGGTAAAGTTTGATAAAATGAAGGCCCTATCATCTTGAGGCAAAATACAGCATTTTTAACTAAATCAAGGGCCATAACTCCGGTGTTACTGGTCTGATTTGGCTGATTTTTGAAAACGTCTGAGCTATCATTGATATCAACAAGCGTGAAAAATGAAGGCCCTATCGTGTTAACGAGGCCAGATTTTAGCATATTTCAGACAAGAGGCACAAGAGAGCCTGTGAACGCTCTACTGGCTAAAACGGCTCTTATATCAAGGGTTGTTGACATCAAATTCCCATCAGTACTTCTTTTTAAACATTGCAGAAACAACAGGGCTAGGATGACCTTAGATCGCTCACCTGGTAATCATGGGCAATATGTCTGCTGTGTCTAGTCTGGCATGGGTATTTTTTAATTTGTCCCACTTTCTTCTATGAATGAAATTTCATAACAAGAGGCCCAAGAGGGCCTGTATCACTCTACTTGCAATATGGTGTCCATGGTGGGGTGGGATGGGGTCGGGATAGAAGGATTGTTTTTCAAATATGGCAGTATCAAACTAGTTTTTATAAAGTGTCTTATACAGGGGGAGGGTGTATTTGGTCAAGTTTGACTAGCTTTTATAAGAAATCAAACTTTCATTAATAACAAGAGGTCAATGACCTTGAAGCTCTACTGATTGATTTTTATTTCAGGAAGTAGTCGCTACAGACTTGTTTTTTGAAAATATATTTTTAACCGTGGCGGCCATCTTGAATTTCCAGTCGACCTGAAATTTTGCTAGGATCAATAAGACATTAAAAGCAACATTCCTGTGAAGTTTCATGAAAATCCGTTAAGTAGTTTCAGAGGAGTAGTCGCTACAAGTTTTCATTATATAACTCTATGTAAACAAAGATGGCTGCTGGCAGCCATGTTTAACGTCAAATCAAAACGATTTTCGACAAGGAACAACATCATGTCATACTGATCATTTTAGAAAAAGTCCCATATCAATATCCCTTACAGTTTTAAAGAAGTAGTCGCTACAAACTTATTTATTTTAAATCTATTTTTAGCTGTGGCAGCCATCTTGAATTTCCGGCCGACCTGAAATTTTTCTAGGATCAACTAGACATCAAGAGCAACATTCCTGTGAAGTTTCATGAACATCCGTCAAGTAGTTTCAGAGGAGTAGTCGCTACAAGTTTTTACTATATAACTCTATGTAAACAAAGATGGCCGCTGGCAGCCATGTTTAACGTTGAATCAAAAAGATTTTTGACAAGGATCAACATCATGTCATGCTGATCATTTTAGAAAAAGTCCATATCAATATCACTTATAGTTTTCAAGAAGTAGTCGCTACAAACTTGTATTTTAAAACTCTATTTTTAGCTTTGGCGGCCATCTTGGATTTCACATCAACATGAATTTTTGCTAGGATCAACTAGACTTTATGGGCAACATTTCTGTAAAGTTTCATGAATATCCATCCAGTAGTTTCAGAGGAGTTGTCGCTACAAATAAAAGTTTACAGACAGAAGGACGGACGGACGACGGACGCCGCACCACGGCATAAGCTCTGCTGATCTCTGATCAGTCGAGCTAAAAACACATAAAACCAAGTTTGACATGTGACCCCAGGGTCACCATTTGAACAAACTTGGTAGAGGACCATAAGCTGAGTGTAAATACAAAATATTAAACTGTTGGCTCTTGTAGTTTTAGAGAAGAAGATTTTTTTTAGTTTTCCCCTATATCAGTTGATGTAAAACAGTGACCCCTGGCAGGGGCGGATCCAGGATTTCAGCTTAAGGGGGCGTAAGATTTTGGTCAATATTCGGGTCCGTTTCTAGCCTTATAAAACGGTTGCTGGAGTGCATTGATAGGGTAAAAAAGTCTGTTTTCAAATAAAAGGATTTAACAATATGTTAATTAAACCACTCATTAGCCACTATGCGTCGAGCTAGCGAGAATTTTTTTTATACTGAGCGCGTGCATGGAAATTGTTTGATATTTTATCTACAGTAACATGGACATACATGTATGATCCGGAATATTTAGGGGGGGCGCGCCGGGTGCTGACAGCCATATTTAACATCGAATCAAAACGATTTTCGACATATATGTGTAAGAATTGAGGGGGGTGGGAGTGGGGGCGGGGGAGTGGGGGCGGGGAGTGGGGCGGGGGAGGGGGAGGAGGGAGCCCATGCCCCAATATAGGTGAAGTATGAATAAGATGCATAATGCTATAAGAAATCCCAAACAAAAATTATAGATATATACATGCTTACATGCAAACCTAGATCTGCCTTTATTGCACATTTTATGGGCCATCACAATTTGGGTTCCATGGGAGCCCAGAATTTGCAGATGACAAAATTACTTATCCAAACCTTTACAACATACTATAAGGAAACCAATTCCAAAATTTAGTTCAGCTAGGACAAGAAATGTAAGAGATATAGAACTGTAAACACAGCTTACACGTAAAATTTTATGTGAAACACACACATTTTAAGGGCTATCAAAATTTGGGTTCCATGGGAGCCCAGGGGTTACAGGAACCAAAATTACTTCAGCATCCCTTACGATAATGCTATAAGGAAGCTAATGGCCAAATTTGGTTGTGCTAGGGTAAGAATTGTAAGAGATATAAATTTGTAAACACAGCTTACACGCAAAATTTGATGTGAAATGGGACACATTTTATGGGATATCATAATTTGGGTTCCATGAACCAAAATTGCTTATGCAGCCCTTAAGATAATGCTATAAGGAAGCCCATGGCCAAATTTGGTTGTGCTAGGATAAGAAATGTAAGAGATATAGACTTGTAAACACAGCTTACACGCAAACCTTAATGTGGGACGCCGATGCCGACTACAACGCCGACCCCGGGGTGATTACATAAGCTCTCTTATTCTTCGAATAGTCGAGCTAAAAAGCAAAAGAATCTGGTTAAGTTTGGTAAAGATCAGCCCTATCGTATTAACGAGACAAAATATAGCATTTTTAACGAAATCAAGGGCCATAACTCCGCCGTTACTCGTCTGATCTTGCTGGTTTTCAAACTTGTCCGAGCTTTCATTGATATTAACAATCTGGTAAAGTTTGGTAAAGACTGGATGAAAAATGAAAGCCCTATCGTCTTAACGAGGCAAAATATAGCATTTTTAACTAATTCAAGAGCCACAACTCCGCTTTTACTAGTATGATCTGCTCGTCTTTTGGACTTGGCCGAGCTTTCATTGATATTAACAATCTGGTAAAGTTTGGTAAAGATCGGCTGAAAAATGAAGGCCCTATCATCTTAACGAGGCAAAATATAGCAGTTTTAACTAACTCAAGGGCCACAACTCCGCTTTTGCTGGTCCGATCTAGCTGGTTTTCGAACTTGTCCGAGCTTTCACTGATATTAACAATCTGGTAAAGTTTGGTAAAGAACTGATGAAAAGAGAAGGCCCTATTGTCTTAACGAGGCGAAATATAGTGTTTTTAACTAAATCAAGGGCCATAACTCCGCTGTTACTGGTCCGATATGGCTGGTTTTCAAACTAGTCCGAGCAATAAAAGTTAACAGACGACGGACGGACGGAAGACGGACAACACACCATCCCACAAAAAAAAAGGGTCGGTAGGTAGGCATTTTCTTTTCTTATTTTTTTAGGAGGAAGATATTGTGAGATTCTACATGTATTTATGTCATAAACCCCATACAAGTTGATGATACAGCTGAAAGTTTCTCGGTGATGTCAGTTTACCTCGATATATTGTGATAAATCATTGTTCAGAACAAATATTTATTTTTTTTTCATAAAAAGTTTTAGGGTCGGCCCCTTAAAAATAGGGTCGGTCGGGCCACCGGAAATACAGGTATTTCTCTTTTTTTGACTTATAGTTATTAAGAAGTACTCGCTACAAACTTGTTTTCCGAAAATCTATTTTTAGCTGTGCGGCCATCTTGAATTTTTGACCAACCTGAAATGTTGCTAGGATCATTTAGACATCAAGAGCAACATTCCTGTGAAGTTTCATGAAAATCCGTCAAGTAGTTACAGAGGAGTAGTCGCTACAAGTTTTTACTAGATAACGCTATGTAAACAAAGATGGCCGCTGACAGCCATGTTTAACATCAAATCAAAACGATTTTCGACAAGGACCAACATCATGTCATGCTGATCATTTTAGAAAAAGTCCCATATCAATATCACTTAGAGTTTTCAAGAAGTAGTCGCTACAAACTTGTTTTTTAAGAATCTATTTTTAGATTTGGTGGCCATCTTGGATTTCACATCAACATGAATTTTTGCTAGGATCAACTAGACTTCATGGGCAAAATTTCTGTAACGTTTCATGAAAATCCATTCAGTAGTTTCAGAGGAGTAGTCGCTACAAAAAAAAGTTTAAGGACGGACAGACAGACGGACGAACGGATGGACAACGGACACCGCACCACAGCATCGGCTCTGCTGATCTCTGATTGGTAGAGCTAAAAACAAGAGGTCAATGACCTTGAAGCTCTACTGATAGGTTTTTGATAGCTAGATCAGCATTCCTGTGAAGTTTAATGAAAATCCGTCAAGTAGTTTCAGAGGAGTAAGCGCTACAAGTTTTCATTATATAACTCTTATGTAAACAAAGACGGCCGGGCTGCCATGTTTAACGTCAAATCAAAATAATTTTTGACAAGGATCAACATCATGTCATACTGATCATTTTAGAAAAAGTCCCATATCAATATCACTTATAGTTTTCAAGAAGTAGTTGCTACAAACTTGTATTTTGAAAATCTATTTTTAGCCATGGCGGCCATCTTGAATTTCCGGCACACCTGAAATTTTGCTAGGATCAATAAGACATCAAGAGCAACATTCCTGTGAAGTTTCATGAAAATCCGTCAAGTAGTTACAGAGGAGTAGTCGCTACAAGTTTTTACTAGATAACGCTATGTAAACAAAGATGGCCGCCGACAGCCATGTTTAACATCAAATCAAAACGATTTTCGACAAGGACCAACATCATGTCATGCTGATCATTTTAGAAAAAGTCCCATATCAATATCACTTATAGTTTTCAAGAAGTAGTCGCTACATTCTTGTTTTTTGAAAATCTATTTTTAGCCGTGGTGGCCATCTTGAATTTCCGGCCAACCTGAAGTTTTGTTATGATCAATTAGACAACAAGAGCAACATTCGTGTGAAGTTTCATAAAAATTCGTTAAGTAGTTTCAGAGCAGTAGTCGGTACAAATTTTCATTATATAACTCTATGTAAACAAAGATGGCCGCTGCAGCCATGTTTAACGTTGAATCACAATAATTGTCGACAAGGATCAACATCATTCCATACTGATCATTTTAGAAAAAGTCCCATATCAATATCACTTATAACTTTCAAGAAGTACTGGCTATAAACTTGTTTTTTGAAAATCTATTTTAAGCTGTGGTGGCCATCTTGAATTTCCAACCAACATGAAATGTTGCCAGGATCATTTAGACATCAAGAGCAACATTTCTGTGAAGTTTCATGATTATCCGTAGAGTAGTTTCAGAGGAGTAGTCGCTTCAAGTTTTTACTAAATAACTCGATGTAAACAAAGATTGCCGCTGGCAGCCATGTTTAACGTTGAATCAAAACAATTTTCGACAAGGACCAACATCATGTCATTTTAGAAAAAGTCCCATATCAATATCACTAAGAGTTTTCAAGAAGTAGGGGCTACAAACTTGTTTTTAAAAATCTATTTTTAGATTTGGCGATCATCTTGGATTTTACATAAACACGAATATTTGCTAGGATCAACTAGACTTCATGGGCAACATTTCTGTACAGTTTCATGAAAATCCATTCAGTAGTTTCAGAGGAGTAGTCGTAACAAAAAAAAGTTTACGGACAGACAGACGGACGACGGACACCGCACCACGGCATAAGCTCTGCTGATAGAGATCAGTAGAGCTAAGTAGAGCTAAAAATAACAAGAGGTCAATGACCTTGAAGCTCTACTGATTGATTTTGATTTCAGGAAGTAGTCGCTACAGACTTGTTTTTTGAAAATCTATTTTTAACCGTGGCGGCCATCTTGAATTTCCGGCCGACCTGAAATTTTGCTAGGATCAATTAGACATTAAGACCAACATTCCTGTGAAGTTTCATGAAAATCCGTCAAGTAGTTTCAGAGAAGTAGTCGCTACAAGTTTTCATTATATAACTCTATGTAAACAAAGATGGCCGCTGGCAGCCATGTTTAACGTCAAATCAAAACGATTTTCGACAAGGACCATCATCATGTCATACTGATCATTTTAGAAAAAGTCCCATATCAATATCTCTTCTTGTTTTCAAGAAGTAGTCGCTACAAACTTATTTATTTTAAATCTATTTTTAGCTGTGGTGGCCATCTTGAATTTCCGGCCGACCTGAAATTTTTCTAGGATCAACTAGACATCAAGAGCAACATTCCTGTGAAGTTTCATGAACATCCGTCAAGTAGTTTCAGAGGAGTAGTCGCTACAAGTTTTTACTATATAACTCTATGTAACCAAAAATGGCCACTGGCAGCCATGTTTAACGTCGAATCAAAATAATTTTCCACAAGGATCTACATCATGTCATGCTGATCATTTTAGAAAAAGTCCCATATCAATATCACTTATAGTTTTCAAGAAGTAGTCGCTACAATCTTATTTTTTAAAAATCTATTTTTAGCTGTGACGGCCATCTTGAATTTCCGGCCGACCTGAAATTTTTCTAGGATCAATTAGACATCAAGAGCAACATTCCTGTAACGTTTCATGACAATCCGCAAAGTAGTTTCAGAGGAGTAGTCGCTACAAGTTTTTACTATAAAACTCTATGTAAACAAAGATGGCCGCTGGCAGCCATGTTTAACGTTGAATCAAAACGATTTTTGACTAGGATCAACATCATGTCATGCTGATCATTTTAGAAAAAGTCCCATATCAATATCACTTATAGTTTTCAAGAAGTAGTCGCTACAATCTTGAATTTAAAAAATCTATTTTTAGCTTTGGCGGCCATCTTGGATTTCACATCAACATGAATTTTTGCTAGGATCAACTAGACTTCATGGGCAACATTTCTGTAAAGTTTTATGAATATCCATCCAGTAGTTTCAGAGGAGTAGTCGCTACAAATAAAAGTTAACGGACGGACAGACGGACAGACAGACGGACGGACGGACAGACGGACGGACGACGGACGCCGCACCACGGCATAAGCTCTGCTGATCTCTGATCAGTAGAGCTAAAAATAAAAATTTATATTAAAAAATTAACAAGAGGTCAATGACCTTGAAGCTCTACTGATTGATTTTGATTTCAGGAAGTAGTCGCTACAGACTTGTTTTTTGAAAATCTATTTTTAACCGTTGCGGCCATCTTGAATTTCCGGCCGACCTGAAATTTTGCTAAGATCAATAAGACATTAAGAGCAACATTCCTGTGAAGTTTCATGAAAATCCATCAGGTAGTTTCAAAGAAGTAGTCGCTACAAGTTTTCATTATATAACTCTATGTAAACAAAGCAGCCATGTTTAAGGTCAAATCAAAACGATTTTCGACAAGGACCAACATCATGTCATACTGATCATTTTAGAAAAAGTCCCATATCAATATCTCTTATTGTTTTGAAGACGTAGTCGCTACAAACTTATTTATTTTAAATCTATTTTTAGCTGTGGCGGCCATCATGAATTTCCGGCCGACCTGAAATTTTTCTAGGATCAACTAGACATCAAGAGCAACATTCCTGTGAAGTTTCATGAACATCCGTCAAGTAGTTTCAGAGGAGTAGTCGCTACAAGTTTTTACTATATAACTCTATGTAACCAAAGATGGCCACTGGCAGCCATGTTTAACGTCGAATCAAAATAATTTTCCACAAGGATCTACATCATGTCATGCTGATCATTTTAGAAAAAGTCCCATATCAATATCACTTATAGTTTTCAAGAAGTAGTCGCTACAAACTTATTTTTTAAAAATCTATTTTTAGCTGTGACGGCCATCTTGAATTTCGGGCCGACCTGAAATTTTGATAGGATCAATTAGACATCAAGAGCAACATTCCTGTAAAGTTTCATGACAATCCGCCAAGTAGTTTCAGAGGAGTAGTCGCTACAAGTTTTTACTATATAACTCTATGTAAACAAAGATGGCCGCTGGCAGCCATGTTTAACGTTGAATCAAAACAATTTTTGACTAGGATCAACATCATGTAATGCTGATCATTTTAGAAAAAGTCCCATATCAATATCACTTATAGTTTTCAAGAAGTAGTCGCTACAAACTTATTTTTTAAAAATCTATTTTTAGCTGTGACGGCCATCTTGAATTTCCGGCCGACCTGAAATTTTTCTAGGATCAATCAGACATCAAGAGCAACATTCCTGTAAAGTTTCATGACAATCCGCCAAGTAGTTTCAGAGAAGTAGTCGCTACAAGTTTTTACTATATAACTCTATGTAAACAAAGATGGCCGCTGGCAGCCATGTTTAACGTTGAATCAAAACGATTTTTTACTAGGATCAACATCATGTCATGCTGATCATTTTAGAAAAAGTCCCATATCAATATCACTTATAGTTTTCAAGAAGAAGTCGCTACAAACTTGTATTTTAAAAACTCTATTTTTAGCTTTGGTGGCCATCTTGGATTTCACATCAACATGAATTTTTGCTAGGATCAACTAGACTTTATGGGCAACATTTCTGTAAAGTTTCATGAATATCCATCCAGTAGTTTCAGCTGTGAAGTCGCTACAAGTTTTTACTATATAACTCTATGTAAACAAAGATGGCCGCTGGCAGCCATGTTTAACGTTGAATCAAAACGATTTTTGACTAGGATCAACATCATGTCATGCTGATCATTTTAGAAAAAGTCCCATATCAATATCACTTATAGTTTTCAAGAAGAAGTCGCTACAAACTTGTATTTTAAAACTCTATTTTTAGCTTTGGCGGCCATCTTGGATTTCACATCAACATGAATTTTTGCTAGGATCAACAAGACTTTATGGGCAACATTTCTGTAAAGTTTCATGAAAATCCATCCAGTAGTTTCAGCTGTGAAGTCGCTACAAGTTTTTACTATATAACTCTATGTAAACAAAGATGGCCGCTGGCAGCCATGTTTAACGTTGAATCAAAACGATTTTTGACTAGGATCAACATCATGTCATGCTGATCATTTTAGAAAAAGTCCCATATCAATATCACTTATAGTTTTCAAGAAGAAGTCGCTACAAACTTGTATTTTAAAACTCTATTTTTAGCTTAGGCGGCCATCTTGGATTTCACATCAACATGAATTTTTGCTAGGATCAACTAGACTTTATGGGCAACATTTCTGTAAAGTTTCATGAATATCCATCCAGTAGTTTCAGCTGTGAAGTCGCTACAAATAAAAGTTTACGGACAGACAGACGGACAGACGGAGAGACGGACGGACGACGGACTCCGCACCACGGCATAAGCTCTGCTGATCTCTGATCAGTAGAGCTAAAAATCAACAAAAAAAATATACTAATAATAAAGCAAAGTTTGGTAAAGATCAGATCAAAAATGAACCCCTAACGTATTAACGAGGCAAAATATAGAATTTTTAACTAAATCAAGGGCCATAACTCCACTGTTCTGGTCCAATCTGGCTGGTTTTCAAACTTGTACGAGTTTTCATTGACATTAACAAACTGTTAAAGTTTGGTACAGATCAGATGAAAAATGAAGGCCCTCGGCCAGTAGAGCTAAAAATCATCAGCTAAAAAAGGATGCACTACCCAAGACACAACTATGCCAAAATAGAATATGTTTTCTTGCAAAGATTAAGCTATAAAGTAGGTTTAAAACATTAGTGCATATTATAGTTCATGAGAAAGTGATGTAACTGTAACAATTAAAGTTATATGCCCTTTGCTTGGATGATGAAGGTCACATCCACATTTGCTTTGTCACGTTGCACTGTACCACTCAAGATACAACTATAAGCAAAGTTTGAAAGGTCTTAGTGCATACAGTTTGTAAAGTGACCTAAACGCCAAAGTTGAAGGTAAAACTTATAAGGTTATCTGACCTTTCTTGGAGGGACAAGGTCACTTCCACATTTGCTTTGTCACGTTGCGATGTACCACTCAAGATACAACTATAAGCAAAGTTTTAAAGGTCTAGTGCATACAATTTGTGAAAAAATGACCTAAACGCAAAAGTTGAACCTTAAAATTATTATGTTATCTGCCCTTTGCTTGGAGGGTCAAGGTCACTTCCACATTTGCTTTGTCACGTTGCGATGTACCACCCAAGATACAACTATAAGCAAAGTTTGAAAGGTCTAGTACATACAGTTTGTGAAAAAGTTACCTAAACGCAAAAGTTGAACCTAAAAATTATTAAGTTATCTGCCCTTTGCTTGGAGGGTCAAGGTCACTTCCACATTTGCTTTGTCACGTTGCGATGTACCACCCAAGATACAACTATAAGCAAAGTTTGAAAAGTCTAGTGCATACAGTTTGTGAGAAAATGACCTAAACGCAAAACTTGAATGTTGACGCTGCCGGAAAAGCAACACCTTTGTCTCTGTTTTTCTTCGAAAAGGTGAGACAAAAATGCCCGTCAACAGGTATATAAATAAGTAAATATATAAAAGAACATATTATAATGACTTATATAGTCCGATTTCTTTCAGGAATTCTAAAACAAGACTAAAGTCTAGAGCATCAAACAATTCTTTGATAGTATTAACATTGTAGTACCTTTGACGCATAGGATCAAAGTCTACACATTCCAACAAGATGTGTTTGACCGTTAATGGTGCAAAGCAGGGTATATATTCTGGTAATTGCTAACCTTGTAATAAATATGAATGAGTATAACGTGTATTCCCTATCCTGCACCGGGCTATGGCAACTTCTTCTGAACGAATGGTTCTACTAGAAGAACGCCATTCTGTGAGTAACAGTTTAATTGAATGGAGTTTATTGTTAACTGACAAATCCCAAGCGGCTTGACAAGAGTTACAAATATATGTGTTAATACAACTTTTAAAATCAGTATTAGATAATTTAGCATTAGATATACGTAAACTTAATGCTGCTTTAGCAGCACTATCAACTCTATCATTACCACGTATTCCTACATGGCTTGGAAGCCAGCAGAAAATAATAACATTATCAACTATAAGAGAATTGTACTTTTGTAAAAGTTGAAGCACAACTGGGTTATCATGTTTCATATTACCCAGGGCTTGAAGAGATGCAAGGGAATCAGAAAATATTAGTAAAATGGTCATCATCAGATTCCTGAATATATTTTAAGGCAAGTTCAATGCCCCTATCATGTTAACGAGGCAAAATATAATAATTTTAACTAAATCAAGGGCCATAACTGTTATTAATATCAACAATCTGGTAAAGTTTGAAAAGGATCGGATGAAAAATGAAGGCCCTATCGTGTTAACGTGGCAAAAGTTAATGGATGGACGACAGACGGACAACAGACGGATGACAGACACCTCGCCATCCCATAAGCCTTCGGGCAGTAGAGCTAAAAAGGACTGTTGTGTAATCTTCTTTCGATGTAAACATTATTTTAATTGAACATAATTATGTGTTAGGCCTTTAAGTACTGATATGGAATTGGTGTTTCTTTCACTGTATGTGCATGAATGAACTGTAGATAAAAGTTGTTTGCGTGCAGTGAGTAATGCTTGTATATAAATAATGATTAGTCCGAAATTAATGTTTGAAACACGGCGTGTTATTTCGCTGAAATTTCCTGCATTTTATTGTTTTAAGTACTTAGTAGGTTGTAAGAATTAATCAATACTACAATGACCTAGATATCTACTACTGGTGTAACCGTAGAAATCTGCTTGAAGTATATTTTGTCCACTATAAATCGTGGTTTGCACTGTCAAGATACAATTTGTGGACACATAAGAGGATAAAAACACAAGTTTGACCACTTGGACATGGACGCCCATATAGGGAATGAAATTGATCATCATGTAGATTCAGAGAAGATCATTTTTTAAAAGATTTTCCTTATAAGTCTTATGTATAACTGTGACCCCCAGGACAGGCCAGATTTCACCTCAGGGTCACCATTTGAATAAAATTGGTAAAAGATCATAACCTTATGCTACATGCAATATAATTATGACTTATGTGAGGAAAAAATGGAAACAAATTTTTCATAAAACCATAATTGCTAGGGCTCTAAGGATATGTTACTCCCTAAGTAAATTTGCAATGCTGATTTTTATTTTTTGAAAGAGTAAATGTTAGTTTTGTTGCTTTAACCACAGACATATTAATAATTTGTTATTAGGTCTGTGCTTTAACTCACAAATATGCCGGTTTTATAGTAAAAATATAAATTGTCAAAGCTAATTTTTACCCCAAAGTTACATTTTCAATGCTGAAATACTCTCAAAAATTGCTTATCTGGAGCTCTGAATTACAGCTGGAAGACTGTAGGTCAAATTTAATAGTGTCTTAGAAACTTACCTAAAGACAAACTTGCCGTATAAAGACATTAGAAGTAAAGCGGGCAAATAGGATATAATTATGTAGCTAAGGCCAATGAAGTTTTCTTTGCCTAGCTGTATCAGTAAACAGAGAAGCATAAATTGGAGAACAGATAAACTGGAGAAGCTGACAGTACTAAATGAGCCTACATGAAAGAATAACTAAAAGACAGCTTACTTTCTAGTGATACATTTCTATAGAATTCTAGCTCCTGATATGACTTTTCTCTTTCTCTTGTGGGGGAAGGGTTAACTGATCTTAACTGATTATTGGTTACAAGAAAACTTGTTCTCTATAATAACGTACTGCAATGTTTATATACCGATATTTCAAGGTTGTTACAGATTTCACTATGCAGTCCAAACTGCATAAAACACAAAGTTTCTTCATTTTGAAATACAATTGTATTTCCCTCAGAAATATGTATGCATATCTATACTTATTTATTATACACTACTAAACAAAAGTATGTGAAGGCTCATGATATATACTTTATAGCATAGTCTCGTGCAGCTAAACAAGCCTCTGTCTCACTGTTCACACAGTGATAAACAGCATAAAGCAATGCACACATGCAAAACAATGCAATAAAGCAAACATTCAGTATACAATAAAAAGAAAGCAAATATTAGTACTACAATTTAGGCAAAAAAAATGCAATTTATGTATACATGCAAATAAAGTACCAACAGGACAAAACAAAGCAATTTATACATGCAAATAATGTAAATACCAGTAATACAAGACAAATATAAGAATTTTATAAGTGCAAGAATGCAAATACCAGTAATACAACCAAAAGAAAGCACATAAACAAAAACCAGATGCTCAAGTATTGCAGACCATACCGGGCATTTTTTCAGTAAAAGTAACCTTGACCATGACCATAAATGCAATCCCAAACTTGCTTTTCATATAAGCCACCTACATACCAAGTTTCAGGCCAATATGTCACTCCTAACTAAAGTTATTGAATGGAAACCATGTTTTAATTTTTAGAAAGTGACCTTGACCTTGACCCTAGTCACCCCAAATGCAATCCCAAGCTTCCTGTTCATATAAGATATGTACCCTTAAAGTTTCATTCCAATATCTCATACCTAACTAAAGTTATTGTGCGGAAACCATTTTTCTATTTTTAGTAACAATGTATTTTGGGTATTTTTTACAATTTCTGTTGCCATAACAACCACACTTTTTGACATATTAATAAAACAAAATGATGTGCATGATCTCCTCACTCCCTTTTACCTACAAATTTTCATTAAATTATCTTAAACATTTCTTTTGTTATTAAAGAATCCATATATTTTGAGTATTTTTACTATTTCCATTGCCATAGCAACCATATTTTTTGTCAAATCAACAAAACAAGAATATCGATGGATGCTCCGCGAATTGGGTGCTTTGTATTACAAAGGGCAATAGAATTTAAATGAAGCTAGAGCTATGGTTCTTATGCTCTCTTGCATTGCACTTTATCATTGTGTGAATTTTCATTACAGTTCCTTTGTAGTTTTCGAGTCATATTCCGGACAAGTATAAGTATAAAATTATCAAGGGAATAACTCTAGTTTGAATGAAGACAGTAATTGTTTTTGTTCTGCACCTCCTCTCGTATTCCTCTGTTATTGTGTGAAGTTTCATTGCAGTCCCATTAGTAGTTTTAGTTAAGCTCCAAACAGTATAAGTATAAAATTACAAAGGGCAATAACTCTAATTTAAATTAAGATAAAGTTATGGTTCCTATATTCTGCACTTACTCTCATTGAACACTATCATAGTGTGATATTTCATTGCAGTCTCATTCATATTTTTAAATTATGCTCCAGACAAGAATTATAGGTATAAAAAGATCGGTAGAACCGATGGATGCTCCCCGAAATATATCCTTAACTTATCATATGACCTTGTATCATTCAGCAGTTTTCAATTTGCAGTCCAATCAGTAGTTTTGAAGTTATGCTCCGGACAAGAATTCCAAGTTTAAAATTACAAAGGGCAATAACTCTAATTTGAATGATGACAAAGTTATGATTCTTGCACTTCCTTTCAATGCCCTCTCTCATTGTATGAAGTATCATTGCAGTCCCATTATGTAGTTTTGAAGTTATGCTCCGGACAAAATTCTCTTTAATACATTCTAAGTTTAAAATTAAAAGGGGCAATAACTCTAATTTAAATGATGACAGAGTTATGGGTTCTTGCACTCTGCACTTCCTCCCATTGCCCTCTATCATTGTGCAGTCTCATCAGTAGTTTGAAGTTATGCTCTGGACAAAACTAAAATTACAAAGGGCACTAAATCTATTATGAATGATGACAGAGTTACGGTTCTTGCACTCTGCACATTCTCTATTTGCCCTCTATCAATGTGTGAAGTTTCATTGTAGTCTCATCAGTAGTTTTTTGAAGTTATGCTCCGGACAAAAATCCGATGTACAACATTACAAAGGGCAATAACTCTTAATTTGAATGATGACAAGAGTTTCGGTTCTTGCACTTTGCACTTCCTCTCATTGCCCTTTATCAATGTTTCAAGTTTCATTTCATTCTCTTTAATACATTTTGAGTTATGGTCCGGACAAGAAAGTGTGACATGATGCATGGACGGACAGATGGGCAGACAAAGCAGCAAATATATGCTCGCCCTATAACGAGCATAATCCTCTCATTTTCCTCTACCAAAGTTTTTTAAACAAGATGTCAATGACCTTGAAGCTCTACTGATAGGCTTTTGATAGCTAGATCAGCATTCCTGTGAAGTTTCATGAAAATCCATCAAGATGTTTCAGAGGAGTAGTCGCTACAAGTTTTCATTATATCACTCTATGTAAACAAAGATGGCCACTGACGGCCATGTTTAACGTCAAATCAAAATAATTTTGGACAAGGATCAACATCATGTCATACTGATCATTTTAGAAAAAGTCCCATATCAATATCACTTGTAGTTTTCAAGAAGTAGGCGCTACAAACTTGTATTTTCAAAAATCTATTTTTAGCCATGGTGGCCATCTTGAATTCCTGGCTGACCTGAAATTTTTCTAGGATCAATAAGACATCAAGAGCAACATTCCTGTGAAGTTTCATGAAAATCTGTCAAGTAGTTACAGAGAAGTAGTCGCTACAAGTTTTCACTAGATAACGCTATGTAAACAAAGATGGCCGCTGACAGCCATGTTTAACATCGAATCAAAACGATTTTGAGAACAATACGCTGAGGAAAAAATTTGACCGTAGACTGACAACCGAAGAGGGAAAGAGTCAATACAGCCATCGGATGGTTTGTGTGGTGCAGGAGTCATACTGTGACGAGTGTGGCCCAAAACTGGGCTACCCAAACTACAACTTCCCAGTAGATCGTTGAACAACCACCTAGAGGATGTCGTCCAGACCCCCCACCTCACCGCCGCAGCAAAAACTACACAGAGCGAAAGTGACAACCAACTACACACAGACAACGGAAACCACCAGATCAACCAACATACTCAATGCGGATCATAATCCAGACTCTATTGTACCCATCGCTTCAAGATACATGAGATATCTCGCACTTGTCGTATTTGTTGGTGGAGGGACTATAAACCTCAGAACTACATACACACAAGTTTCCTTGCAATATCTCAATCATAACTCAAGTTATAGCCTACAAACCATTTTTTATTTTTACTAACATGGACCCTAGTGATCTCAAATGTAATCCCGAGCTTCCTTTCCAAGTCAGATACCTACACACCAGGGCTCCGGAAATTGCCAGTTTTACCGGTTCTAGACCCAAATGATGAAAGCTGGATTGATTCACATTTTTCAAAATCGTGAAAATAATCAGTCCAAAATTGTTGTAAATAAATGTTAGCACAAAACTGACATCCCCAGAGGTTAATTAAGGTAAGTCCTTTTTTCCTCGACAAGTCTGTTGTTTACTCTCACTCAGTGGTCACAATTGATCTCAAATAGCAGGTTCTGTCTGTTGACTTTAGTGAATCAACGTGTTAGCTCAGTCCCCTTTTATCCCTTTCATGTATGTTTGTATGTTTTTATAAACAAATACAGAAATGTCACCAATAAGTGACAAATGCCTCCGAAATATTTTACTCATTTGACCTTTGACCTCCAAGTGTGACCTTGACCATTGAGGTACGGACCCGATTCTTGCACAATACACACCTTCTCACTGTGGTTAACATTTGTGTGAAGTTTCATGAAAATCCCTTCAGTTCTTTCAAAGTTACAAACTGAGACATGATTGTTTCGGACATAAGGACGGCTGGACAAATGGACGGTAGGTGAGATTAGTATATGCCTTTCTTTGACTCAGAGGGCATAAAAATCCCCTGTCTTCTTTGCTTCTTCTGTAAAATATTTATGGCAATAAAATAATGAAACTGAATTTAACCGTTTCATGCAGTTCAAATTTACTACATATAAAATATCAGATATAGAGTTATTAAATTCTTTGGTAAACATACCTGTTGTTGTTGTTGGTTCTGCAAAAATATAAAACATAAATGCAAATTAAAAATAATGCATACAATTAATATGGAAGCCATATCAAAAATAACTCACACCAATGTCTAAAGCACCAATACATATCTAAACATGCTCATGCAGGGATTTTCCTGCCAAAAAACTTTCCGTGCTTTTAAATATAACAGATAGGCCATTTACTAGAAACTGCAAAACTGATGGGAGATTGGTGTGGCCCAGTGGATAGCAAGGTGAACCTGGAAACCAGAGGATCCGGTTTCAAGTGCCACTTTCCATTAGCCTTATCCATTGGATGGAGATGTAAACTGGGCAGTCCCCAGTACCAGAGTTTATACTCTGAGCACATTAAATAACCATAGGAATCATCAATACTGTGATGATGATTCATTAAACAACATTTTCCAAACATTCTATTAAATCATTTTAGATTTATTTTTGTTTAGAATTTGCCATATCAAAAAGTCATGAAACTGATTACTAAATGAGTAATGAAAACACTCAAAATATCCCTTTTTATGCAAAAAATTGAACTCATTCTGAGAACACATAGAGTTTCAGATTTTGAAGAAAATGAATATTTTAAGTGTTTGCATTCTTTGAGTAATGAGTTTTTTGACTTTCCGATATGGCAAATTTTAAACAAAAAATATTTCTAGAATGATTTAATAGACTGTTTCAAAGCAATTATCATGGTCATTTTTGAAGATGATGTTCATAAAGATGTTCCGAAACATCTTGAGCTGTGACATTATAAAGATAAATAAGAGCTGTTAGAGGAGAGTGAATAAATCACATACACGCGTGATGTTACTGTACAACTATATGTTACACTGCGACTCCTGGTATGGGACCAGATTTGTTTACCCCAGTGTCACCATATTTGAACAAACTTGACCATAAGCACCCCGTATGAACTCGGTTAAAAAAAAACACGTGATTATCAATGTCACAGTGTCACAACGATGCTATATAGTTTTATCACATAACGTCCCTTGTTAGCAATGTCGAACACCCATTTAATATTCTATTGTATGACACACGTGTAATACAACCTGGAACGATTTTGATTGGTTGAGTTAAACCTGTAACACTACGCAAGTTTATTAACTGAAACTATTTTATTTATTACAAATTCACTCAGATCTGAGTCATAAATTTATTATTTGTGACAGCTTATAAAAATAATGCATGTTATACAAAACATTGTTGTTGGTTTGTTAAAAAGTTGGCGTAAACTGCTATTTGTCAAGAGATAAAACACAAACTCTTTTATACGCAACGTTATGTGTGAGACGCGACGTTACGACATCACATCTTTTATGACGTTTTGGCGTTAAGTGTGTCCGACGTCGTGGCGGTTCTATGTCCATCTGAATTAATTTTTACTAATCTGATTGGAATGTTATGTGATAAAAAGGATCTTAAACTCGTTCCCATTCCATATAAGATTTATGAAACTCGTATGAATTATTTTTAATTTTAACTCGCCAAAAGGCTAGTTAAAATTAAAATAATTCATAACTCGTTTCATAAATCTTATATGAAATGGGAACTCGTTTAAGATCCTCTATATATAGTCTGTTTTTGTGGAGATGCATATTAAGTATTGACCGAGTTCATACGGGGTGATAAGCAAACATGTAATGTGCAATATACCAAAGATCTATGCCTTGAGGTTTCAAAAAAGATTTTTCGATTTTTTTCTTATAAAAGTCTTTGTAACCTGGCTCTATGATGCTGAATACATGTATGAAGTTTCAATCCATTATGTGAAATAGTTTCTGAGATACAAGCTTACATACAGAACCTTACCCAGCGGTTGCAGACGCATAGATGCAGACAATCATGTGGTAACAATAGCTTCCTTTTTTCGTCAAAATTGTTACTATAGACAAATAAGTGTGACTTATACAACTCATTGTGACTATAGACAAATAATTGTGGATTAAACATGTCAGATATTGACCTCTTTCATTAAGTTGAGCAGTACTGGCAACATCCAAATGACTACTAGCATGCATGCGCATCTAACATATGCTTCTGCAGCAGTCAGTAAGCTCTTAAAAATTAACTGCAATATGAGCAAGTTGAATTAAACTATTATGAAGATTAAATATATTTAAAATTTTGCTCCAGGTTTTGTTTGAAATAAACATATAACCAATGGTCCCACAAGGGCCTCATATGAGACATCTTTTAAGGGAAAAGCTCAAACCTGAAATCTATTTTAAGTGAGTAGCTTGAATCATTATACAATTACATGTGTTTAATTAAGTGAGGAACTGTTCTTTAAACTACTCATTTATTAAACAGTTTTACTACAAAGCAAAGACCCTTAACATTTAGGAGAATATTCTGGTAGGACATTATAGGACGAGTATACTCTAAACCTTACTCGTCCTTAACAAAATTCTACTCGTCCTTATATTTTGGTGATTTTCATAATGTTTATGAAGCTTGAAGTCTTAAATTTCATTTAAGGATGTTGGCTGGGCAAGTTTTGACATCTTCGAGTCTAAACATTTTATTTTTTAAATCATATTTTTATTTAACAACAGAATTGTTCCATTTTTTTCATTCTAGTAGATATGGATATAATGTAGGATTTAAGATGGTAACATACCAAATTTTAAGGAAATTTTTTTTTCATATTTTTTCCGTCATTTTTGATCATTTTTTGTTGTCAACAAAATAGGGGGTATGGGTAGGTCTGAGTAGAATTTATCCTTTTTCTATAGAATAAATCATATTTTTGTTTTTCAGTAGTGGAATACATATATAAAAGTAGATACTGAGCTAATTTTATTTTCGATCTCCATGTCAATATTGTGTGTACAGTATTTTACATTGAAAATGTCAAAATAACTCCAAAATGGGTATAATTTAAAGAATATTTAATAAACAAGAGGTCAATGTCCTTGAAGCTCTACTGATTGATTTTGATTTCAGGAAGTAGTCGCTACAGACTTGTTTTTTGAAAAATTATTTTTAGCCGTGGCGGCCATCTTGAATTTCTGGCCGATCTGAAATTTTGCTAGGATCAATTAGACATTAAGAGCTATATTCCTGTAAAGTTTCATGAAAATCTGTCAAGTAGTTTCAAAGGAGTAGTCGCTACAAGTTTTTACTATATAACTGTATGTAAACAAAGATGGCCTCTGGCAGCCATGTTTAACGTTGAATCAAAACGATTTTTGACAAGGACCAACATCATGTCATGCTGATCATTTTAGAAAAAGTCCCATATCAATATCACTTATAGTTTTCAAGAAGTAGTCGCTACAAACTTGTATTTTGAAAATTTATTTTTAGCTGTGGCGGCCATCTTGAATTTCCGGCCGACCTGAAATTTTGCTAGGATCAATAAGACATCAAGAGCAACATTCCTGTGAAGTTTCATGAAAATCCGTCAAGTAGTTTCAGAGGAGTAGTTGCTACAAGTTTTCATTATATAACTCTATGTAAACAAAGATGGCCGCTGGCAGCCATGTTTAACGTCGAATCAAAACGGTTTTTCGACAAGGACCAACATCATGTCATGCTGATCATTTTAGAAAAAGTCCCATATCAATATCACTTATAGTTTTCATGAAGAAGTCGCTACAAACTTGTTTTTTAAAAACCAATTTTTAGATCTGGCGGCCATCTTGGATTTCACATCAACATGAATTTTTGCTAGGATCAACTAGACATCATGGGCAACATTTCTGTAAAGTTTCATGAAAATCCATGCAGTAGTTTCAGAGGAGAAGTCGCTACAAAAAAAAGTTTACAGACAGACAGACGGACAGACGGACGCCGCACCACGGCATAAGCTCTGCTGCTCTCTGATCAGTAGAGCTAAAAATCATAAGAAGCCTGGTGACCTATATATTTTTTTACTTGTTTTGAAAGAAATTTCATAGGACCTTGACAAATACAAGTTTTAAACAAGAGGTCAATGACCTTGAAGCTCTACTGATTGATTTTGATTTCAGGAAGTAGTCGCTACAGACTTGTTTTTTGAAAATCTATTATTAACCGTGGCGGCCATCTTGAATTTCAGGCCGACCTGAAATTTTGCTAAGATCAATAAGACATTAAGAGCAACATTCCTGTAAAGTTTCATGAAAATCCGTCAGGTAGTTTCAAAGAAGTAGTCGCTACAAGTTTTCATTATATAACTCTATGTAAACAAAGCAGCCATGTTTAAGGTCAAATCAAAACGATTTTCGACAAGGACCAACATCATGTCATACTGATCATTTTAGAAAAAGTCCCATATCAATATCTCTTATTGTTTTGAAGAAGTAGTCGCTACAAATTTAGTTTTTTTAAATCTATTTTTAGCTGTGGCGGCCATCTTGAATTTCCGGCCGACCTGAAATTTTTCTAGGATCAACTAGACATCAAGAGCAACATTCCTGTGAAGTTTCATGAACATCCGTCAAGTAGTTTCAGAGGAGTAGTCGCTACAAGTTTTTACTATATAACTCTATGTAACCAAAGATGGCCACTGGCAGCCATGTTTAACGTCGAATCAAAATAATTTTCCACAAGGATCTACATCATGTCATGCTGATCATTTTAGAAAAAGTCCCATATCAATATCACTTATAGTTTTCAAGAAGTAGTCGCTACAAACTTATTTTTTAAAAATCTATTTTTAGCTGTGACGGCCATCTTGAATTTCCGGCCGACCTGAAATTTTGATAGGATCAATTAGACATCAAGAGCAACATTCCTGTAAAGTTTCATGACAATCCGCCAAGTAGTTTCAGAGGAGTAGTCGCTACAAGTTTTTACTATATAACTCTATGTAAACAAAGATGGCCGCTGGCAGCCATGTTTAACGTTGAATCAAAACGATTTTTGACTAGGATCAAAATCATGTTATGCTGATCATTTTAGAAAAAGTCCCATATCAATATCACTTATAGTTTTCAAGAAGTAGTCGCTACAAACTTATTTTTTAAAAATCTATTTTTAGCTGTGACGGCCATCTTGAATTTCCGGCCGACCTGAAATTTTTCTAGGATCAATTAGACATCAAGAGCAACATTCCTGTAAAGTTTCATGACAATCCGCCAAGTAGTTTCAGAGAAGTAGTCGCTACAAGTTTTTACTATATAACTCTATGTAAACAAAGATGGCCGCTGGCAGCCATGTTTAACGTTGAATCAAAACGATTTTTGACTAGGATCAACATCATGTCATGCTGATCATTTTAGAAAAAGTCCCATATCAATATCACTTATAGTTTTCAAGAAGAAGTCGCTACAAACTTGTATTTTAAAACTCTATTTTTAGCTTTGGCGGCCATCTTGGATTTCACATCAACATGAATTTTTGCTAGGATCAACTAGACTTTATGGGCAACATTTCTGTAAAGTTTCATGAATATCCATCCAGTAGTTTCAGCTGTGAAGTCGCTACAAATAAAAGTTTACGGACAGACAGACGGACAGACGGACAGACGGACGGACGGACGACGGACACCGCACCACGGCATAAGCTCCGCTGATCTCTGATCAGTTGAGCTAAAAAAGTTGATCATTAGAACATAATTTTTTATCTTGAATTAATTTTTCGGTAAAAACAAAAGTGGGTGGGGTAAGATCCATATATGTTTGCTTTTTAAAGGATTACAACTGTTTTTTGTATGATTTGAAATATATGTATATATGCAATCTAAAATTAATTGTTGTTTTTCAATAAACGTAATGTTATGAAAACAATTGTGAAAATGTTCAATGACTATATTTTTCCTCTTTTTAGTGAAATTTTCAAGTTAGAAATATGTGCCTTCTTCAATGACGTCTAGTGGGGAAAAAAGTGTGGTGACCTAGCCTTTTTTTGATAATTTTGAATCTAAATTATACCAAAGAAGCTTTAAATATGAAAAAATCTCGTCACTACGTCCTTTCCCAGCCAACCTTCTTAAATGCTCACTTTATTCGAATTCTGTTTTATTGTAATAAAATGAGCATCCAGAGGAATGTTCTTATTTGTTTAAAACCCGGGACCTAGACAAGTGAGCGATTTCTGTCAAAACAAATATAAATTTCGTTCAAATAAATGCGGCTAATATTTTATATGTATTTTTAAACAGTTAAACATTATTTTAATTTAAACGATCTTAGTTTATTTACACAATAAACAAAATATACCGGCGTGTTAAAATCATAGCATTCATACTTTACACACGGAACATACGAATACGGTCCCGGGTTATAAACATTTTACATCCGGGAAATCAATAACGGCCAGTACGCATGTGAGCGTTGTTATTGTTCCGGTAGCTGGTTTAGTTACAAACAGAACGATTTTATTGGCTTTTGAACGATTCATTGGATTGTGGATCAGTGAAATTCTACTCGTCCAGCAGGATGACTGAACGTAATATTTACTCGTCCTGAACCAATAGTTATTCGCCATGGTGAGCGGACGAGTGATATTTCCAACTGTGAAAGGTGACCAATCGTGATACCCAATAAATAACAGCCAGTCTAATTAAACATGTCACTATTTGAGCTAGGCAGTGCTGGAAGCATTCAAATAACTATTAACATGCATGCATGCCAAATACATTTAAAATAATGCCATGTACAATTAGATGCCATGTTAGTTGGGGTTTGTTACAAGCTGAAAAGGCTCTCAAAATAAAATGCAAAAATTGGATAAGACAAATAAAACTACCGTCTAGAATAAGTACTATGCCTTGCATATCAAGTAAGAATCTCCATTTTGAGAAGAATTAAATGGCATCTACATTAAAGAGATTTGTGCATGTAACTGACGTCCATACACCAGTCCCCATGAGATGCTGATTCAGCTGTCAATCAAATTTGACATGGCTGGTGAAATGGTCATACCCAGGGTTAACACCAACGACTTGTCATTGACTCAACTTATATTGTTTATATACAGGTGACCTCTTTAAGGCTAAACAAAATTATCTCAGCGATGACATTAGGAAGTTAATTATAAAACACATAAACGACAGTAGCATAAATCATGGGGTACATTGATAAAAGTTGCTAAAACTCTAGAACAGTAAAATCCAATTGGCAGCAGTTATGTCTGATGTGTACAGTGAAGTCATCGCAATGGTGAGATGCCTAATGCAATAAAATTATGTTTTTAAGCCAACACTCAATTCCCTGTGAGAATTTCAGCAGAAGTTGGAAGAAAAGAGTGCATTTGCCCACATTATCACAAATTTGTCCTGACCGGGAACATTTTTCAGAAAATGCAATATTTAATTGTGAATATATATGTAACCTTACACTCTCGAGGTGAAAGTAACCAACCAAAAATGTTTAGGTATTTTTATTGTTATGTATTAGAATACTGCTTTTTTGGCAAAATGTCTTCATACTAGAAACAACGAGGGTAAAAAATGTTTGACAAACATTTTGACAGGTTGATTGACATTCAATTTTCATTGGCTAACAATTACACGCTAGCTCATCTCGGGCCAATCAGATCTGATCTCTCAAGCTTTTGAAGCACATTAAATTTGATCATGACCAGGTAAATACTTGTCATTACTGATGGGGCGAAGAAGGTCAGGACAGTGCAAAAATCCTTGATAATGACTTCTTTTGATTCGCTGCAAAATGGAGGTTCTCTATATATATTTTTTTGGGGGGGGTTTAATGTTTTATAATTATTTGTTTGTGAAGAAAATGTGTGCTAAGTATATTAGATATTGTTTTAAATGAATCATTGAATGTAAACCCTTGTTGACTATAATCAAAGATCCCGTGACCCCAGTAACCTGCAAAACAATTCCAAGTTTCTTTCAGTAGGAGGAATCTTATAATCCATGAAACAGCATCTATCCATGAAACAGCAACTAATGAGCAGATCAATTAAAAGTAAGGGACCTGGACATTGTCTTTTTGATATTAGGAATGTAAAATGAAATTTCACCTTCAACAAAACTTAAGTTAGACCATTTTCAATTAAAAGTAACAGTGATCTGGACATGACCCGAGTTATCTGAAAGGCAATTGAAACTTCCTTTTGATCAGGAATGTATCCATAAAATTTCATCTCGATACAGATATTGAAACTAAAGTTATTGAGTGGAAACCATTTTTTCTTCTATCTATAGTAACAATGACCTTGACCTTGTAACTTAAAAACAACTATCTATGACATTTCATCTTGATACCTTTAATGAAACTAAAGTTATTGAACATAAAACCAGAATCCGATGCCCACCCCCTACACACAATTTTTCATAAACACTGTCTATCAAAGACTTGGGATGCAAACTTTAACCAAGATGTGACATAAAACTTTACCTTTTAACAAGTGCTGTCCGATGACAGCAAGCTCGACTTTTCGAGGTTTTGTTTATTTATTGGGCAACTAAATTGAAAAAGGGGTATAACAGAGTTATGACACTTGTTTGTACGAGTTCCTCTTATGATAGTGAATACATGTTTAAAGTTTCTGTCAAGCAGTTTGAGATTTGAGCTTACTGAAAAAGGTTACATACATGTGATATTTTTGATTCAGCCACAATCTTGGAGATTTAAGAATTTTTTTGGGGAGATTTGTCCAAAATCTGAGATTCTTTAAGCATAAGGTATATGTGAGGTTTTATCAAATATTTTCATAAGTTTAATCTTTTTAAAGCATTTAATTATAAAATAAATAGGAAAATGTCATCTAAGAGAATTTAAAAAAAATTCATTTCACAATTTTTTCTGTGAAATGTCCAAATAGCACAAATTTCAACTTCTGAAGTGACAAAATTCTGTGAGTTTTGGTCTCACAGAGTGAGATATCACATGATTGTATGAGGTTAACGAGAATATTGACTAAGTACAAAAAGGGGCATAACTTTGTCAAAATAGGTTGCATAGTTATGTGACTTGCGTGTAGCGCGTTATCTATTTATACTGAATACATGTGCGAAGTTTTATTGAGTTAAGCCAGGACCTGGTTTCTGAGATATAATAATTATTGAGAAGGGGATCCCTTGGAAGGAAGCAACAACAAGAGGTCAATGACCTTGAAGCTCTACTGATTGATTTTGATTTCAGGAAGTAGTCGCTACAGACTTGTTTTTTGAAAATCTATTTTTAACCGTGGCGGCCATCTTGAATTTCCGGCCGACCTGAAATTTTGCTAAGATCAATAAGACATTAAGAGCAACATTCCTGTGAAGTTTCATGAAAATCCGTCAGGTAGTTTCAAAGAAGTAGTCGCTACAAGTTTTCATTATATAACTCTATGTAAACAAAGCAGCCATGTTTAAGGTCAAATCAAAACGATTTTCGACAAGGACCAACATCATGTCATACTGATCATTTTAGAAAAAGTCCCATATCAATATCTCTTATTGTTTTGAAGAAGTAGTCGCTACAAACTTATTTATTTTAAATCTATTTTTAGCTGTGGTGGCCATCTTGAATTTCCGGCCGACCTGAAATTTTTCTTGGATCAACTAGACATCAAGAGCAACATTCCTGTGAAGTTTCATGAACATCCGTCAAGTTGTTTCAGAGGAGTAGTCGCTACAAGTTTTTACTATATAACTCTATGTAACCAAAGATGGCCACTGGCAGCCATGTTTAACGCCGAATCAAAATAATTTTCCACAAGGATCTACATCATGTCATGCTGATCATTTTAGAAAAAGTCCCATATCACTTATAGTTTTCAAGAAGTAGTCGCTACAAACTTATTTTTTAAAAATCTATTTTTAGCTGTGACGGCCATCTCGAATTTCCGGCCGACCTGAAATTTTGATAGGATCAATTAGACATCAAGAGCAACATTCCTGTAAAGTTTCATGACAATCCGCCAAGTAGTTTCAGAGGAGTAGTCGCTACAAGTTTTTACTATATAACTCTATGTAAACAAAGATGGCCGCTGGCAGCCATGTTTAACGTTGAATCAAAACGATTTTTGACTAGGATCAACATCCTGTAATGCTGATCATTTTAGAAAAAGTCCCATATCAATATCACTTATATTTTTCAAGAAGTAGTCGCTACAAACTTATTTTTAAAAATTTATTTTTAGCTGTGACGGCCATCTTGAATTTCCGGCCGACCTGAAATTTTTCTAGGATCAATTAGACATCAAGAGCAACATACCTGTAAAGTTTCATGACAATCCGCCAAGTAGTTTCAGAGAAGTTGTCGCTACAAGTTTTTACTATATAACTCTATGTAAACAAAGATGGCCGCTGGCAGCCATGTTTAACGTTGAATCAAAACGATTTTTGACTAGGATCAACATCATGTCATGCTGATCATTTTAGAAAAAGTCCCATATCAATATCACTTATAGTTTTCAAGAAGAAGTCGCTACAAACTTGTATTTTAAAACTCTATTTTTAGCTTTGGCGGCCATCTTGGATTTCACATCAACATGAATTTTTGCTAGGATCAACTAGACTTTATGGGCAACATTTCTGTAAAGTTTCATGAATATCCATCCAGTAGTTTCAGCTGTGAAGTCGCTACAAATAAAAGTTTACGGACAGACAGACGGACAGACGGACGGACGGACGGACGACGGACGCCGCACCACGGCATAAGCTCTGCTGATCTCTGATCAGTAGAGCTAAAAACAAACAGGAGATAAAAGTAGCAGACTCTGTTTTATTGAGTCTGTTCATGAGAGATAATGTAAAGTCAACACCTCTCATGCCTCCTAGCACTGGCTTAAGCAATATTCTAGTTTAAAGCCACACAGATTGGGCTTGATGATCCCAAAGGACCAGTAATAACACTTACTGATTTGTAGTCGGAGCGACACCAAAAAAAGGTTAATCAATAAAGTATAAAAAGGGGCATAACTTTGTCCAGATAGGTTTCAGAGTTATCTGACTTACACATTACATGTTATCTATTTATACTGAATATATGTTTGAAGTTTCGCTGAATTCTGTCATGTAATTTCTGAGATATAAGCTTACCGAAAAAGGTTAACACAGTAACAGCAAAAGTCAAACTAACAAGTCAGGCTTATATGAAGTAATGTGATAATGACAAATAAGGGACCTTTATGGTTTTACTTCCCCTCAAAATTTAAAACAAATATTGCTAATTTACATGGAAATGAAATGATAAATGAATGACAACTTTTTTCCTACGTTTATTAAATGCTTTATAATGTATAACCAAAAATCCAATTATTGAATACAGGAAATATAACTGAATATATTTTATGAATTACAGACAATATAATAAAAACACTAAACAAAACAAAAGAACAAACTTTTAACAAACTTTAGGCACCAACATTTATCATGAAATCACTTACTACAAAAGCACACGGGTGGGTCACTATGTAACAACGTGATTTTTTCCAAACCGTGTTTTTACTGTGTTCAGTTTAATTCAAGAATTATTCCATTTGTGCAAACATATAAGTCCTTCACAAAGACAATTCTAAGTTTTCAGTTAATTTTAAACACATAAAATAAATATTTTAATAAGTTTGTTTTATATACAATCTCAAGTAAGGTGTGTCAATAAAAGGATAAGAAATCTTGATAACTAGGTATACATAAACAAAGCCACTTTAAACAAATCACTAACAAGGGTTCACCATGGCAACTGTACTCTAAGCGGGACTGTTTCCGAAAACATAGATTGAGTGGCTAAGTAGAAATAGCTTGGTTAGGAACAGCACATGCTTTATAATACTGATCATGTTGATGATGTTGATGACACTATTTCCTGAAATTGTTAATGTCATAGCTATAACAGTTGTGGATCTAAGAAAAAAACAAGAGCGTGTTGCGAAACAATAAAAACAAAAACATGACTTGGGTTGCCGACATGGAGCAGCGCGCGGCTATAACAATCTGTGTGAAATTAGGAAAAGACCGAAGCTAGCATTTAAGTTGATATAAAATGCTGGAATGGGACAGATAATTTACAGAACGCTACTATTTAAGTATCACAAGTGATTTTGCGAAGGTCATCAGTCAACTGAAGATGATCAAAGATGTGGAGGGACAGTAAGTTTCAGATTCAAAGCATTAATTTATGAAGACAGGCGATTGACAGGTGATCTTTCGAGCATTTTAGATGTGGGAAATGCTACTGTTCATATAATATTACAGAATGTCTTGAACATGAGAAAAGTCAGTGCCCGCTGGAAGCCGAGATTTTTAACGGGGAAAGAAAAAGATTAACAAATCAGCGCTGCATCTACGTATAAGTCTTCGCGTTTTGCTCTATGCACATGACCCACGATATGAGAACACTCGTAAACAGGGCAGTTTTGATTTGAGCATTGTGAAATTATACATGTTAGAGAGTAAAATATATAGTTCCTAATGATGTATTTTTTATTTAGATCTTTATGGTGATAACACAATTATAAGATCAGTACCCGGACTTCTCGAATGGCCCTCGTATTGTAACTTAAATTATAATCTTTGTAAATCCAAGAAATATATTTGATAAAAACATGTATATATGTATGTCTAAGAAATAGCCACTTATGGCATCATAAATGGGGTAACTTATAAGGCACACATTTTACATAGGTTTGTCCGGAGAGTACAAGTTTACTTTAGATCATTTATTTCAGCAGCATTTTTGTGATTATGAATGCTATAAAATAAATACTTGCAAATACATGTATTTGCATGTACCGCTTTCATCATAACATGTATGTTATAAACACTAGAAGGCCATGACCTATATGTAAAGTCCTATTATAAAGATCCAGATTTCTGATCTGACCAACAACAATGTCAATCACAAGAGATATTAAATTAATATCATTAATAATGGGGGATGCATGACGTAGCAGAGGCCGAATCCAGGCCCCCACCTCCCTCCAACCCCCCACACCTCACCCAAATTGTTTCCTAAAAATTGTCCTCTTTCTCATACGTTCTTATTGTTAAGGATATATCTCTGCTATTTCATTAAAGATTGCTTGTATAAAGAGCGATGCCTTGTTTTTCTGATTGTAAGTCAGGTGTATAATTTTTATCTCTGAAGAATGGAAATGTCAAGCTGCACTGCTATCAGACAGCTCTTCTTATGTTCTCTAATGATCTTCTTGTCCATGTAGCTCAAAAAGGGTTCTTATAATGCCTTTGATGCCATTTAATAATGGCTTGCACATTGTATGGTGGTCGGAAGCATTAATGTAAACGCTCCTTGTCAGTTTCAATTTTTTTTATTTTTTTTTTCATCAATCCATGAAGTAGTTTCAGAGGAGTAGTCGCTACAAGTTTTTACTATATAACTCTATGTAAGCAAAGATTATTGCTGGCAGCCATGTTTAACATCGGAATCAAAATTATTTTCGACAAGGTTCAACATCATGTCATGCTGATCATTTTGGAAAAAGTCCCATATCAATATCACTTTTAGTTTTCAAGAAGTAGTCACTACACTTGTTTTTTTAAAAATCTATAGTTGGCTTTCGTGGCCATCTTGGATTTCAATGTGAATACTAGCTTCGGTCTTTTCAATGTGAATTTTTGCTAGGATCAACTAGATATTATGGGCAACATTCCTGTAGTTTCATGAAAATTCATCCAGTAGTTTCAGAGGAGAGGTCGCTACAAAAAAATGTTTACAGACAGAAGGTCGACGGACGATAGATAACTCCGAGGTTACTGGTGCAATCTGGATGGATATCACACCTGACTGAGATGTTTTAGCCATAAGCATTTTTCGAAGTTTGTTAAAATATAAATCAAAATTATTTAAGTTACTGAGCAAAACTAGAAATGTGTCCATATGACACGGATGCCTCCACTACGGTCACTATGCCATAGCATTTTGATAATGAACATAAATACTGATAAACACGTTCAAGTTTTTAATAGAAGAACCGACATGGAGAAAGTTGTAGACGGAAGATGAAATAGCACATACATTAATAATGTAATTAAACCTTGAAGTCATTCTTTATGGATGTAAAGACTTTCTTAACGGACACAGATCAAAGTGGGACACAAGTTTTTCAGCACCTATTTTGACAAAGGCAAGGGCCATAACTCTGTGGTTTTTGGTCCAAAATAAAAATGAAAACCCAGGTGCGCATCTTCACTTGCTGGTCAACATTCCATGATCGCGCAACACAAGTTTTGTGTGCATCATGCCTTTTGCAGAAAGTTTAATTTTAGTAAGGACCATCTACATCATAATTATGTTCCTTTGAAGTTTTCTTGCACAGTTTTGGAGTAGGGATCATTAAAAGTTAATGGACAGAGCATCTAATGAGATATTTCCAAGGATACCTCCAACACATGTGTTCTATGACGCTTGAAATAAATATATATATAACTTAATGAAATGCAGTAACAAATGGAACATTTAAAGAATATATAAAAAGCAATTGCATAGATACAATGAGTCATCCCAATAATGAAATCATGCAATGCATCAAACTATAATTGAATTATTTTAAATCAAATACTTTCTGCCAGTTATAAATACATAACAGCTTCTAATAATAATAATAATTCATAATTATTCTAGGAATTCCAAATGGATATATGCAAAAACACATAGTACTGGTTTGATAATTACAAACAAATGATCAAGAACACTTCAAACTGCGAAAGCATTTAATTTATAATAAAAACATTCAAAATTGTACCATCCAAAGCAATTTAATGGTTTTATGTTAATCTGTCTCAGTGTCTAAGGTATTTATGTCTTAACATTAAAGCATGTCATAATACGTTAATTAAAGCATGTCATAATAGGTTAATAATAAAAGTGTAATCATCCTGTTCCTTTTCAATTGTTTTATCAGATTTATCACAAGCTGTCTGTCTGTGCTATGTAGCTATTGTTAGCAGCATTTTCATGTTTTCTTGCGTTAGCCTTTTTTTTCCTGTTTCTTATGCAGCAAAAGACTATGACCGCCACTATAAGACGACGACACCAACTGCAATGAGGATGATTGATAAAGTTGATAAAGCTGGTGTAGAAGTTTTGAGTGTGGAGTTAGGTATGCTAGTTGTAGGTTGAGTTGTTGGACCTGAAATAAAAACCGGAATCTTGCTAATTCGAAATATTATTGTTTTAATCATTAATATTTTAATGTCGCGTTGACCTAATTTTAACAAATTTGAAAACACTGAACTTATCAATGTGAAGTTTGGTCAAAATTAACCAAGCGGTTACCGGGGAGATGTCTTTTGAAGCAATTGTTGATGGATGGACAGACGGACAACAGACGAAAAGCGATCACAATAGCCTTCTGCTCAGGTGAGCTGAATCGTTCACCTGAGGATCTTCACAATGATGAAAAAGGTGTCCTCTCGCAAATGCTGACTGAAGATGTTTCAAGTTTTTCGATATGCAAGTCTATGTAAAATCTCTATATAAACTTTGGAAACTTTGGACCCCAGGAGCGCGGTATATGACACCAGGGACTTCAAATGAGCAAACTTGATAGTCCAGGGGTTAGCTCATTAATAATAATAATGAGAACAAGAGGCCCATGAGGGTCTGTGGATGCTCTACAAGCTAAAATGGCTTTTATATCAAGGGGTTTCATCATTAAATTCCTGTGGCGAGGACAAATGTGACCCCAGGGTCACCATTTAAACAAACTTGGTAGAGGACCATACGATTATAGCAAATGCAAAATATTAAACCTCTGGCTCTTGTAGTTTCAGGAGATTTTTTTTTAATTTGTTCCCTATATAAACCTATGTAAAACATGTGACCCCTGGGGCGGGCCAAATGTGACCCCAGAGTCACCATTTGAACAAACTTGGTAAAGGATCATAATCTTTTAGTAAATGCAAAATATTAAATTAAGGCTCTCGTAATTTCAGTGAAGATGTTTTAAGTTTTTCCCTATATAAGTCTATGTAAAACTTGTGACCCCTGGGCAGGGCCAAATGTGACCCCAAAATATTAAACCTATGGCTTTCAAAGTTTCAGAGAAGAAGATATTTTAAGTTTTCCCCTAGGGGCAGGGCCACATTTGACCCCAGGGTCACCATTTGAACAAACAGGTAGAGGGCCATAAGCTGATGCTACATGTAATACATGAGAGCTCTGTGCCTAATGTGGTTTCAGAGAAGAAGATTTTTTAAAGTTTTTTCTTATATAAGTCTATGAAAAACATGCAAAATCTCCATATACAAACTTTGGACACCAGGGGTTTGGCCATTTTTAACCCCGGGGACTTCATTTGAACAAACTTGATATTCTAGGCATCGGCGATCATTTTAAAAGAACTAGAAGGGTGTTCCAAGGAACACTTGTGTCGCCTGGCTTGGCCATTTTTTGACCCCGGGGACTTCATTTGAACAAACTTGATATTCTAAGCATTGGCAATCATTTTAAAAAAACTAGAAGGGTGTTCCACGGAACACTTGTGTCGCCTGCCATGTGCTTATTTCATCAAGTACAATCTAACTATACAGTTGGAAGACACGTGGTGCAATCCTTCATGAATTATGGAGTAGGTTGGTTTTTTAAGAGTTAAAGTTTATAAAAAGGGGCATAAATCTGCACTGGATAATTGATAAGAACTATATAAAGTTTTATGACCACAGGTCAATATGAGCTAGGTTAGGTTGCAGGTTAAAATTTTATGAAAATGGGGCATAACTCTGCCAAAATGAAAGTCAGACTTATTGAACATGTGTAACGACGTTCCTTCAGTCAACTTGAATATGTGTGTGAAGTTTCATGAACATAGGTCAAATACTTTTCAAGCTATGGTCAATTACGAGCTTGGTTAGGTTACAGGTTAAAGTTTTATGGAAAGAGGTCAATGACCTTGAAGCTCTACTGATTGATTTTGATTTCAGGAAGTAGTCGCTACAAACAGTTTTTTTGAAAATCTATTTTTAGCCATGGTGGCCATCTTGAATTTCCGGCCGACCTGAAATTTTGCTAGGATCAATAAGACATCAAGAGCAACATTCCTGTGAAGTTTCATGAAAATCCGTCAAGTAGTTTCAGAGGAGTAGTCGCTACAAGTTTTCATTATATAACTCTATGTAAACAAAGATGGCCACTGACAGCCATGTTTAACATTGAATCAAATTAATGTTCGACTCGGATAACCATCATGTCATGCTGATCATTTTAGAAAAATCCCATATCAATATCTCTTATAGTTTTCAAGAAGTAGTCGCTACAAACTTATTTTTTAAAAATCTATTTTTAGCCATGGTGGCCATCTTGAATTTCTGGCCGACCTGAAATTTTGCTAAGATCAATTAGACATCAAGAGCAACATTCGTGTGAAGTTTCATGAAAATCCGCCAAGTAGTTTCAAAGGATTAGTCGCTACAAGTTTTTACTATATAACTCTTTGTAAACAAAGATGGCCACTGGCAGCCACGTTTAACGTCGAATCAAAATAATGTTCGACTCGGATAACCATCATGTCATGATGATAATTTTAGAAAAAGTCCCATATCAATATCTCTTATAGTTTTCAAGAAGTAGTCGCTACAAACTTATTTTTTAAAAATCTAATTTTAGCCGTGGCGGCCATCTTGAATTTCCGGCCAACCTGAAATTTTGCTAGAATCAATTAGACATCAAGAGCAACATTCCTGTGAAGTTTCATGAAAATCTGTCAAGTAGTTTCAGAGGAGTAGTCGCTACAAGTTTTCATTATATAACTCTATGTAAACAAAGATGGCCGCTGGCAGCCATGTTTAACGTCGAATCAAAACGACTTTCGACATGGACCAACATCATGTCATGCTGATCATTTTAGAAAAAGTCCCATATCAATATCTCTTATAGTTTTCAAGAAGTAGTCGCTACAAACTTATTTTTTAAAAATCTATTTTTAGCCATGGTGGCCATCTTGAATTTTCGGCCGACCTGAAATTTTGCTTAGATCAATTAGACATCAAGAGCAACATTCGTGTGAAGTTTCATGAAAATCCGTCAAGTAGTTTCAGAGGAGTAGTCGCTACAAGTTATCATTATATAACTCTTATGTAAACATACATGGCCACTGGCAGCCATGTTTAACATCGAATCAAAATAATGTTCGACTTGAATAACCATCATGTCATGCTGATCATTTTAGAAAAAGTCCCATATCAATATCACTTATAGTTTTCAAGAAGTAGTCGCTACAAACTTGTATTTTGAAAATCTATTTTTAGCAATGGCGGCCATCTTGAATTTCTGGCCGACCTGAAATTTTGCAAGGATCAATTAGACATCAAGAGCAACATTCGTGTGAAGTTTCATGAAAATCCGCCAAGTAGATTCAAAGGATTAGTCGCTACAAGTTTTTACTATATAACTCTTTGTAAACAAAGATGGCCACTGGCAGCCACGTTTAACGTCGAATCAAAATAATGTTCGACTCGGATAACCATCATGTCATGATGATAATTTTAGAAAAAGTCCCATATCAATATCTCTTATAGTTTTCAAGAAGTAGTCGCTACAAACTTATTTTTTAAAAATCTAATTTTAGCCGTGGCGGCCATCTTGAATTTCCGGCCGACCTGAAATTTTGCTAGGATCAATTAGACATCAAGAGCAACATTCCTGTGAAGTTTCATGAAAATCCGCCAAGTAGTTTCAAAGGATTAGTCGCTACAAGTTTTTACTATATAACTCTTTGTAAACAAAGATGGCCACTGGCAGCCACGTTTAACGTCGAATCAAAATAATGTTCGACTCGGATAACCATCATGTCATGATGATAATTTTAGAAAAAGTCCCATATCAATATCTCTTATAGTTTTCAAGAAGTAGTCGCTACAAACTTATTTTTTAAAAATCTAATTTTAGCCGTGGCGGCCATCTTGAATTTCCGGCCAACCTGAAATTTTGCTAGAATCAATTAGACATCAAGAGCAACATTCCTGTGAAGTTTCATGAAAATCTGTCAAGTAGTTTCAGAGGAGTAGTCGCTACAAGTTTTCATTATATAACTCTATGTAAACAAAGATGGCCGCTGGCAGCCATGTTTAACGTCGAATCAAAACGACTTTCGACATGGACCAACATCATGTCATGCTGATCATTTTAGAAAAAGTCCCATATCAATATCTCTTATAGTTTTCAAGAAGTAGTCGCTACAAACTTATTTTTTAAAAATCTATTTTTAGCCATGGTGGCCATCTTGAATTTTCGGCCGACCTGAAATTTTGCTTAGATCAATTAGACATCAAGAGCAACATTCGTGTGAAGTTTCATGAAAATCCGTCAAGTAGTTTCAGAGGAGTAGTCGCTACAAGTTATCATTATATAACTCTTATGTAAACATACATGGCCACTGGCAGCCATGTTTAACATCGAATCAAAATAATGTTCGACTTGAATAACCATCATGTCATGCTGATCATTTTAGAAAAAGTCCCATATCAATATCACTTATAGTTTTCAAGAAGTAGTCGCTACAAACTTGTATTTTGAAAATCTATTTTTAGCAATGGCGGCCATCTTGAATTTCTGGCCGACCTGAAATTTTGCAAGGATCAATTAGACATCAAGAGCAACATTCGTGTGAAGTTTCATGAAAATCCGCCAAGTAGATTCAAAGGATTAGTCGCTACAAGTTTTTACTATATAACTCTTTGTAAACAAAGATGGCCACTGGCAGCCACGTTTAACGTCGAATCAAAATAATGTTCGACTCGGATAACCATCATGTCATGATGATAATTTTAGAAAAAGTCCCATATCAATATCTCTTATAGTTTTCAAGAAGTAGTCGCTACAAACTTATTTTTTAAAAATCTAATTTTAGCCGTGGCGGCCATCTTGAATTTCCGGCCGACCTGAAATTTTGCTAGGATCAATTAGACATCAAGAGCAACATTCCTGTGAAGTTTCATGAAAATCCGTCAAGTAGTTTCAGAGGAGTAGTCGCTACAAGTTTTCATAATATAACTCTATGTAAACAAAGATGGCCGCTGGCAGCCATGTTTAACGTCAAATCAAAACGATTTTCGACAAGGACCAACATCATGTCATGCTGATCATTTTAGAAAAAGTCCCATATCAATATCTCTTATAGTTTTCAAGAAGTAGTCGCTACAAACTTATTTTTTAAAAATCTATTTTTAGCCGTGGTGGCCATCTTGAATTTCCGGCCGACCTGAAATTTTGCTAGGATCAATTAGACATCAAGAGCAACATTCCTGTGAAGTTTCATGAAAATCTGTCAAGTAGTTTCAGAGGAGTAGTCGCTACAAGTTTTCATTATATAACTCTATGTAAACAAAGATGGCCGCTGGCAGCCATGTTTAACGTCAAATCAAAACGATTTTCGACAAGGACCAACATCATGTCATGCTGATCATTTTAGAAAAAGTCCCATAGCAATATCCTTTAGAGTTTTCAAGAAGTAGTCGCCATAAACTTGTTTTTTAAAAACCTATTTTTAGATTTGGCGGCCATCTTGGATTTCACATCTACATGAATTTTTGCTAGGATCAACTAGACTTCATGGGCAACATTTCTGTAAAGTTTCATGAAAATCTATTCAGTAGTTTCAGAGGAGTAGTCGCTACAAAAAAAAAGTTAACGGACGGACGGACGGACAGACGACGGACGCCGCACCACGGCATAAGCTCTGCTGATCTCTGATCAGTAGAGCTAAAAACTGTCGAAATCTGTCCAGCGGTACTTGAAAAGAAGATTTTTTAAGGTTCTGACCACATATGGTAATGGCAGCCATCTTGGATGTTGCATTGACCTAATTTGTAAAATTTTGAAAGACACCGACTTGACCTCAGTATCATCCATGTGAAATTTGGTCAAAATTGGTCAAGGGGTTTTTAACCCCGGGGACTTCATTTGAACAAGCTTGATATTCTAGGCATTGGCGATCATTTTAAAAGAACTAGAAGAGTGTTCCTCGCCTGGCTCAGGTGATCTAAAAAAACAACAGTTAATACAATTCATCAATGACATGCACAATTTTCAAGATTAACTTAATATTAAAAGCATCAGATATAAACAGTTATATCAAAGTACAATCTATACATGTACACGTTCTGGTGGTAGTGGTGTAGTAGATGTAGTGGCTGCTGCATTATATATAAACAATGCACTCTAAAAATACAGATTATCATACGGAAACCATACCAACCGAAGTTTACCAGAATTCAATTCTCATCCATTGGTACATGCCATGCTGGGTTTAATCTGTCAGCAGATTTATCTTTACTTTCAGAATTATTGAAAGTTGACAGCTCAAGAATTTGCATACATACTTTAATCATATTCTTTTCGATATTTAGTGCTTTTAAATCTAGGCTGCTTACTACCAACATTGTAGCTGGCATCAGGATCATGTTGACTATTAAGTATTAAATGGGCATTTCATTTTCATGCCCAGAGATTGCTTTGTTTTAAAAAGACTCAAATGATGTGCAGAAAATGATGGAGTTAATTGTGAAAGGCGAACAATCTGATACTCAATAAAATAATAGAGTCTAAACATGTCACTATTTCAGTTAAGCAGTGCTGGCAACATTCTAATAACTAGTAACATGCATGCATGCTGAATGCATCTAAAATACTGTCTGTACAATTAGATGCCATGTTATTTAGGTTTTGTTACAAGCTAAAAAGGCTCAAAAAACAAAATGCAAAATATGGATAAGACAAATAGAACTAGAATTAGTAATTGCAAATACACCTTCCATATCACCTTGGAGAATCTCCATTTTGCAAGAATTAAACAGCATCTACATCAAAGAGATGTGTGCATGTTACTGACCAGTTAACACCCATGAGTTGCTGATTCAGCTTCAGTCAAATTTGACATGGCTGGTGAAATGGTTGTACCTAGGTTAACACA
Source organism: Cyrtodaria siliqua (assembly GCA_037043455.1). Taxonomy (NCBI): domain Eukaryota; kingdom Metazoa; phylum Mollusca; class Bivalvia; order Adapedonta; family Hiatellidae; genus Cyrtodaria; species Cyrtodaria siliqua. The sequence continues at coordinate 45,266 of JAWPHD010012660.1, forward strand.
AACAAGCTATGATCAACTGGGCTTACATTGTTTATATACTGGTGACCTCTCTAAGGCTAAACAAACTTATCTCAGCCATGACATTAGGAAATTAATTATAAAACACATAACTGACACTAGCATAAATCAATCATTTCCATGGGGTACATTGATAAAAGTTGCTAAAACTCTTGGACAAGTAAATTCTAATTGGCAGCAATTTTGTCTGACCAGTACGGTGAAGTCATTGCAACGGTCAGGTGGCAAATGCAGTAAAATTGCACTTCATAGATTAATTGTGTTCAAAACAAACAACCGTCAACCGACTTGCTGCAATTGGGCATGTTTCTAACAAAATGCAATATTTAATTGCGAATATAATATAATATGTAACCTTACGGTATCAAGGTGAAAGTAACCAACCAAAAACATTGATTTTTATTGTTATGTATTAGAACACTGCTTTTTGGAAGAACTTCTTCATAATAGAACTAGCGAGCATAAAAAAAGTTTGACAAACACATACATGTGATACTTTCAGGACCTCAATCTGGGAGTTTAGTGATTTTTTTAAGGGAGATTCATGCAAAAATCTGGGAGGTTTTTTCGCGGACTATTTTTAGCGCGCGAGCAGTATTTTATACCCAAATTCCATAAACGAATACCTTAAAATACACTTTTAAACAAGTTTCTTCATTTATGTCAGGGGAGATAACAAGAATGAATAAAAACAATTTTTAAACAATATTTTATTTAATAACCAATGATAAACATGTTCGCTGTTCATTTCGCTGTCGTTTGGTTATGCTCAATAATCTACTTTAACACTAACAGTGTCCCTTTAAAGTTTGTTGTTATATTTTCGTACTTACAAAACATAAAAATATTGAGAAAGTAAGAGTTAAAAAAAAAAAAAAAAAAAAAAAAAAAAACATTTTTTTTTTTTACCCAACCCACTCCACCAAATATTTGCCGCGATTTTTCAAAAACGGCCGTGCAAAAGACGGCTGCACGGTTGGCTGCATAATAACTTCCCCTCTGGAAAATAACCGATAGTATGAATCAAATTGAGTTCGATGTACAATAGTACGAATCTAATTGAGTACGAAGTACGAAATTTCGTAGGAGTTGTCGTTCTTGAATTCATTCTATTTCTGCTTATCAGTGAGTATTGATTCGAGAAAAAAATGTGTTTTTTAACTTGAAAAACACCCCATCTTGATTAAAAATGTTTGAGACCCCATCTTGATCGATTTATTTTAGATACCCACCCCTATTCCCCACAACTCAATTGTGTTCATACTCATCAAATTCACGTTGACAAAGTCTACTTTCGTTTTGGCTATTAACTTTAACAACCTTGTAAATAAATGACGCCGGCAATTTGTTTCAAGTCGTATCTAAACTGTTTAATTACATCATTAAGATTTCATAAGTGTGCTGCTAATCCTTTGGTAAGATCAATTAAGCCAATAAACTGTTTGCAAATAACAATTTCACCGACTTTCCCCCAGGCTATTGATCCAGGTCAAATCTAGGTATGTCACGTGACGGTCTCGCGAATCACGAGACAATAACATGAAGTTGGCAGGTAATAGACCGATGATTTTCGAAAAATCGATTTTAGCAATTTTACGGTAGTTTTTCACACAATTCCATGGGGCCGGGAGGAGGGTTAGAATTCCGTGAGATTTCATCTCACGCCGTGAGGTATCACATGTATGCAAACATTTTGACAGGTCGAATGACATTCAATTTTTTTATTGGCTAACAATTACACTCTAGCACATCTCTGGCCACTAGGATCTGATCGCTCAAGCAGACGCTCTTCTAAAATAAGGTTCTTGAAGCACATTAATTTGATCATGACCAGGTAACACTTGTCATTAATGATGGGGCGAAGAAGGTAAAGACAATGCAAAAATCCTTGTTAATGACTTCTTTTGATTTGCTGCAAAATGGAGGGTTCTCTAACTTGTAATGTAAGGCTTATATACTAACTATATCTATTTATTTAGGTTTAATGTTTTATTTGTGTGTGAAGAAAATGCATGTGTGCTAGGTATATTAGATACTTTTTTAAATGAATGTAAACCCTTTTTGACTATAATCAAAGATCCCGTGACCCCAGTAACCTGTAAAACAATTTCAAGTTTCTTTCAGTAGGAGGAATCTATCCATGAAACAGCAACATGATGCCTTTAATGAAACTCAAGTTACTGAACAGATCAATTAAAAGGACCTGGACATTGTCCTTTTGATATTAGGAATGTAAAATGAAATTCACCTTTAACAAAACTTAAGTTAGACCATTTTCAATTAAAAGTTACAGTGATCTGGACATGACCCGAGTTATCTGAAAGGCAATCGAAGCTAACCTTTGATCAGGAATGTATCCATAAAATTTCATCTGGGTACCGATATTGAAAATAAAGTTATTGAGTGGAAAACTTTTTTCTTCTAAAGTTATCGAACATAAAACGAGAATACGATCCCCACCCCACCACCCCCAACTACACACACACACAACACCATACAATGTTTCCTAAACACTGGTGTACCAAAGACTTGGATGCAAACTTTAACCAAGACGTGACATAAAACTTTATCTTTTAACAAGAGCTGTCGGATGACAGCACGCTCGACTTTTCAAAGTCTTGTTTATTTATTGGGCAACTAAACTGAAAAAGAGGCATAATTCTGTAAAATTTATAACAGAGTAATGACACTTGTTTGTAAGAGTTCCTCTTATGATTGTGAAAAGTTTCTGTCAAGCAGTCCGAGATATGAGCTTACCAAAAAAGGTTCACGAGGATATTGACTAAGTACAAAAAGGGCATAACTTTGTCAAAATAGGTTGCATAGTTACGTGACTTGCCTGTAGCATGTTATCTATTTATACTGAATAAATATGTGAAGTTTTACTGAATCATGCCAGGCGGTTTCCGAGATATGAGCTTACCGAAAAAGGTTAATAAAGAAACTGACCAAGTATAAAAAGAGGCATAACTTTGTCAAAATAGATTGCAGAGTTATATGACTTGAGCGTGACATGTTATGTATCTATTCTGAATAAATGTGTGATGTTTCATTGAGTTCTGCCAGGCGGTTTCTGAGACTGAAAAAAGTTAACCAATAAACTGACTGTCTATATTGCTCATGTCATATTTGCTTAGTTTTTGTTAAGCCCGTTTACGGATCTCGACACAAGTATAAAAAGGGGCATAACTTTGTCAAAATAGGTTGCAGAGTTATGTGACTTGCACATTACATGTTATCTATCTATACTGAATATGTGTGAAGTTTCATTGAATTCTGTCATGCATTTTCTGATTTTGAGCTTACCGAAAAAAGGTTAACTAATGGTAACGGTATCCCTAACATCGACGCCAGGAAAAGTGAAATAGCCAAATAGCTTTCCTTTTCTGCGAAAAGTCGAGTTAAAAAGTCAGGTTTGTATGAAGTAATAAACAGATTATTACAAAGAAAGGACCTTTAAGGTTTTACTTGCCCTCAAAACTTAATACAAGTATTGCTAATGTACATGGAAATGAAATGATTAATGAATGACAACTTTTTTCCTTCTTTTATTAAATACTTTATAATGTATAAGTATAATCAAAAATCTGAGTATTGAATACAGGAAATATAACTGAACATATTTTATGAATTACAGACACTATAATCAAAACATTAAACAAAAGAACAAACTTCAGGCACCAACATTTATCACGAAATCACTTACTACAAAAGCACACGGGTCAGTCACTACAAGGTGATATTTTCCAAACCTTGTTTTTACTGTGTTTAATTTAAATCGAGAATTATTCCAATTGTGTAAACAAGTCCTTCACAAAGAGAATTCTAAGTTTTCATTTAATTTTAAACACATAAAATAAATATTTTAATAATTTTGTGTTTATATTCGATCTTAAGTAAGGGGTGTCGATAAAAGGCTAACAAATCTGGATAAATTAGTAGGATACATGATCAAAGACACTTTGAACAAATCAATTAACAAGAGGTGCATCATGGCAACTGCACTCTAACAAGGAACTGTTTCTGAAAACATAATATATTGGGTGACTAAGCAGAAATAGCTTTGGTTAGGAACAACCTATGCTTTATAATGCCGATCATGTTGGGGCAAGTGAAGATTTATGGTCATTTCCGAATATGGCCCGATCTGAAATTTGAGGGGGGCACAACTTCTGTGCTTCTGAGCAACTCCTAATTCTATCTTAAGCCTTGGTGGTCATGAATGAATTCCATTAAGACCAATCAGACATCATCTGCATTTTATCTGTGAAGTTGCAAGAAGACCTAAGTAGGTTAGCAATCAAAGTAAGTATAAAAGTCAAACAGGAAATGCAGCTTTCACAGAACACAGTAAACCCAAAAACACGCAAAAAGACAAACATGAAAAGTTGTCCCGATATAAGTCTTATGTAAACAAAAATTACCGCTTGCAGCCATCTTGGAAATTTGACGAAAACTGAACCAACTTGATGTCATGTCATTTCAATATATTTGAGATTTGCGGTTCTAGGAAACTAATGGTAACTTACCATTTTTTATTGTATGTTTAATCTTGGTGGCCATCTTGGATTTTTCTTTGCAGAATGAACAAGTTATCACAAATGTCTAATATCAATACTTCTTTCATTTAAAGATAAGGTATAGCAATAAAATCTTTTAGCATATTTATGTAGCCTTTGCAGCTTTCTTGAATGTTGGATTTGACAGAAAAAAATAAATTCATGAGGACTATCTAGACATAACATGCAATGTTTTTGCATACCGGACAGGGCTATCCACGTTTTACATGGGGGATGGAAAGTCTTGTCTTTATGGATAAAGATGAAAGTCACACGCGCACGAACATCCGGTATGCAGGAAAACATGCAAAACATTAGTAGCTGGCGGCATCAATGCACAACATGTCTCTGATATGCATGAAAAAGAATCTATCATGGGTATTCGGTTCAGATAGGGAATTCCAACACTCGGTATAAGATTAGTGTTTTAATCTTAAACACTTATACCTCGGGTTGGAATTCCCTATCTTCACCGGATACCCATGAAAGATTCTTATATTCTTGTCGAGTTTAGGTGAAGTATCAATGACATGCTGTTGCTTTACGTCAACGTTAACCCAGATGGCTATTGGTGGCCATCCTAGATTTCGCAGAAAGTTGAAGTTCATTTTAAACCATTAAGACATTGGAAAGAATGTCTGTAAAGTTTTATGAAAATCCATCAAGTTTTTTTTGGACATTTAAGCAGTGATACAAGAAAAAGTTGTGAAGGACAGACAAGGCTCAATTGCAGCTAAAGACATTGTTTTCCAATAATTCACATAACTGACAGTAACTAAAACTATCCCGGCAAACGCGTACCCACAACGATATGCGCATCTCCACTTCATACTAATGCTTTTCATAAAGTTTGGTGAAACTTTCTTTGCAGAATAATTTCCTTGACAGTACATAAACATAATTATAAGACATCAATGTGAAACAGACATATAATGCAGTAGTTTTTGGCCTTATGAGGAACATCAGTGACTTATCTCCCTGATCAATAACTCTTTTGGTTCACCTCCGTTTTAATTACTGTTTCTCTATATTAGGATGAATTTCAATACCTAATTATGAATCCCATGCAAGCTCATTTTTCATTAGTATTTATGAAGGAAAATAGCCCTTCAAGTATTTTTATGAAAATCATACTGCTTGAAATTGTCATATTTATACCAGAATAATTGAAAAAGGGCATTGTCTAAATGTAATGCAATGATACATACAAAGGACTTCAAAACAGGATCTCAAAATATTCAATAACCTTATGGTAGGCCATTCAGCAAATTAGGCACAATAGGAGTGGCTTAACCACTGGACGGTTTGTGCTGTTTGTTTTGTAAACATAAACACATTTGGAATGGTAGAGCAATAAACTTCAGTGTGGTGAAATCTGTATTTCAGAGATAAAGATGAAGAGGTAATCATTCTAGGCAATTATCCATTACCTTTCAATGAGTGGAATTATAAACTTATGAGTGTGTCCCTATTTGACTCCAATAAAAACAAATAATCTCAACTTTTTTTCCACAAATAACTCAAATTGACTTTCTTTTGCATACATTTATAAAGTGTTCACCAGGGCTTGTTCAGGCAATATACCATTAATTAAGTTTCAAGATTATTTCTGGTATCTGTTTTAAGTTTTGTTGATATGTAAGCATTGTTTGCAATGTTGAGGAACAAAAAAAACCTTGCAGTTTCAGAAGAGCAACTTGAGACAATTACCCATTAATTTAAATTAAAGGATAACCTCAATCTCAAATACGTATGTAACTCCTAGCACAGGGAACTGTGGATCAAGAATAGAAAAATTGGGCATTGCCAACGTGTTTTAGTAATGGTCAGGCAATGGTTCCGAAATGTACCAAGTGATTCCAACATGTGTCATTTATGGAAATAATTGAGTCAGGACACAAGTACAAGTGATTTTGCAATATTTGTACACATACTATTTATGAACAAATAATTACTTTCATATTATCTAATATTATGCCTCTGTAAGTAAGTCATAAGGTGTCAGTCAGTGTACTGTACATCTAAACATTGTAGTATTTGTAGTACAATGTTTACTACAATATTCCCCACCATATGTCAATTGAATGAAAATCTCCAGCATCTCAACTCTAGTTGACTGATAGACAGGTCATGACCTTTCATCAACTGTCAAACACCATTGGTGGAAAATTGGAATTTTACAACAGTTTTCAAAAAAGGTTTTTTGGATATGTCACAGTGCTTTCAAATTCACAAGGAATATTCATCAAACATTCAAGAACATTTATACCAAGTTTCAACAAGATGTGTGTGTAGGTCTATTCAAATCTTAAAACATTTCCCCACTGGTGCTTTGCTTGTAGAGAGCTTAGAGTGGTCAGTGATAGTAGCCAGCTTTTAAAGTGTGAATTGAACTGAATTGGATTTGATAGTCGCACCAACAGGCTAAGATCATATGGCGACTTTCCAGCTTCCAAAGGTGGAGGAAGACCCCAGGTGCGCCTTAAGGCAATTTTCTTGCACAAGCCAGCAGGATAGCTTTTACACAAAAATGTATGTCAGTGACAGGGGAATATTTTGCTTAGTCGACTAAAAAATGTGTCCATGGGACACAGATGCACCGCTGTAGTGCTGTCAGTCAAATAAAACTTCAACGTAATTTAACAAAGTGTGAAAAGTAGGTCAAATACTTCCATAGTGACCTACTTTTGCCAGGAACATAGGTGCAAACATGTGTGACATTTGAAAGCTGGTACAGCTTTCGGTGTCTGAGAAATAGACTTGGCACAAAACTTGAATGTAATCATTTGTGTACGTACAAACGGACAAGTGTAACAATATATGCCTGCTTCACTTCATGTCGAAGCATAAAAACAGTATAAACAAACACATATCGACAGATCAAATGAATCTATCACATGAGTACATGAATACATAAATTGCATAAGTATGTTCTACTAGCATTAAACATCTGCTACAAGGAAATGGTATGTAAATTATTAATAAGGAAATGATATGTAAATTATTAAAAAAAAACTTTATTTGAAATTCCTAGTAGATGGGTATATCTATAATTTTTTCATTATTTTAAAATGTATACTGTAAAGTTGTGTTTAAGCACTTTCTTTGTTTAGTATTTATGACCCTAAAAACTTTTCAACAAGTAATATTATAGATAGTAATGAAACAATCAAATGCATGTTTTAGCATGGTATCATCATCATCTGCCTAGTCGTTATTACATTAATTGTATAATCCATATATGCCAATTTAAAAAAAAGCAGGCAGCCAAACTCATTTATATGAGCCTATGAGCCTTCACTTGAAGCTCAGGTTACTGATGACATATCACATGCAACAGTTAATATTCAGCCACAATGGCTTTTAAATAATTTATACTGATCAAATGGGTGTATATCATCATATGTCACAGTTCTCTGGATTAACAGGTAACCTCCTACCTATGAAACAGAAAAACCCCAAAGTCAGAACAGTAGAACTACCTGGATTATTTTCTAGCCAGAATTATTTGACTGGTTCTAATAATTTTATTTATACATGCTGTAAACCATTGCATATATACTGACGCAAACCATTTAGAATAAAACTGCTGAACCAATATTTTTATATTTTTTAAGCATTGAATCTTGATACCTAACTTATGTTCATTTGTATGCTTTTATGACAAGCAGTTACATAATTATTTACGTTGTCATTTAACATTGTTTACTTATAGATAATCATAAAAATAAAACGGTTCCACTAAATTTCAAGCTGCATTAATCCGTCTCAAAATTCCAGTTGGTTTTACTGGCCTTTTTATTGTTTGGCTTCTGACAGTATTATGCAATGAATGTTTCCAAGAAACTTATATCTTTGTGCGATGAAACTGAAGAAACCCCAAAATGCATGTGCATTTCATAACAACGATATGGAATGCACTAAATCCAGATATGCACGTAAAAACTATTAAATGTTAAACCCCTGTCACACTAGGGCTGCGTTCTCACGGCGATCCCACGGCATCCAAGAAAAATGCAGAACGCCGAGGTGCGCGCAGTACGATCGCAAGCATCGCCGCAGCAACGCAGTGGCATCGCCAGTAGACGCATTGGGATTGCATAGAACGCCAAGCGACGGCGCGCACTTTGAGCATGCACAAAACAAACGCCGTCGCTCGGCGTTATGATAAGAGCGCAGTGGGGTCGCCGTAAGGTCGCCATAGCAGCGCAGTAAGGTCTCCTACAACGCCACAGGAGCTCCGCGGGCGCGCACAGAGGTCGTAGTGCGAACGCTGTGGTTGTCGGTGGCGCTTGCACGGAGATTGTACGGCGTTCTCTGAGATGTCATTGCGTCTCTACAGCGCTTATACGGCGCGTCTACGGCGCTTATACGGAGTGTTATTTATTTTACTGCGCTCTTACAACGACTGTACGGAGCTGTCACGGCGATAATTGCGCTCCCAAGGCGCTTCTACCGCGTCCATCGGCGTTTGCATGACAAAAACGAACAAAATAGTATAAATGAATATAGGTAGTGCAAACGAACGTCTTCACCACGCCGTCAGCGCAGTGTGAGCGCCGTGAAAGCGCAGTGCACGCAGTGGAAGCGCCGTGAGAGCGCAGACAATCGCCAACAAGAACTCCGTAGGAACGCGATAGAACGCCATGGGAGCTCCGTAGCAACGCCTTTGTCGCTGTGAGGACGCCGTGACATCTCCATCTTCACGAAAAATATCAGATTTTTCTTGCGATCTCACGGCGTTCTGGAAAATTAAACAACGCCGTGCCAACGCAGTGGAAACGCGCTAAAGTGTGACAGGGGCATTAACTAGTTATATGGATTATATCATATTTTGTCCAAAATGCCTGAAATTCTAACTTTTAAAAGAATTTGTTTTGTGGTGCGTTTTCATTGAACGTGAGCATATAATAATTTGATTGGTTATTTTTCTATACTGTGTTTACATGTAAGCTAGACATCTATGTTCATGCACTCTCGTGAATTAGGAGTGAAACTGGCTACTCTTTCAGGTGCCACTGTGGCCAAGTGCTTAAAAGCTCGAGATCTGAATCCGAAAACAACGGGTTTGAGCCTCACTTGGATTCCTTAGCATGTGCTTAGGCAAGGCATAATTATATCCCTCAGATGGGCCGTTTCTTATACCAGAGTTTATCCTCAAAGCATGTTAAAGAACTATCAGTATCTATTTGATGTTAAAGTAGCTAAATTTTACAACATATGTACACCCTACTGACGACAAGGTATATATATAACTTACATAATTTTAGAACCCAAACTCTATAGACACAATATAAATGGCTTTAAACAGGCAGGCCAACCCCCAAAACTGGAGCTTCAAATTAAGAGATATAATACATACAATATAACAGTCCATGCCAAGCTTAACAACAATAAGAATGGCTCAACCGGCAGCCTAAATCAGGAAAGTAACATACCAACAATATAACAGTCCATGCCAAGCTAAGACAATATGAATGGCTCAACTGGCAGCCTAAATCAGGAAAGTATCATACCAACAATGTAACAGTCCATGGTAACCTAAGTCAATATGAATATGAACCAGCTGGCAGCCTAAATCAGGAAAGTATCATACCAACAATCTAATAGTCCATGGTAACCTAAGTCAATATGAAAGAAGGTTCCACTGGCAGTCTAAATCAGGAAAGTACCATATCAACAACAGAAAAGTCCACGATAACCCAAGTCAATATGAATGGTTCAACTGGCAGCCTAAATCAAGAAAGTACTATACCAACAATATAACAGTCCATGTAATGTGTTAAACATATTAAGACACTCTGAAAGTTTTATAGCAAACTATGAAGGCTAACTTAGTTATTAAAAAAACGAAAGAAATCTGCTGTTCCAGAAATAAAGGGTTTACATGGGAACAGCATTTGGCTGTAAAATATTTATTTCTCAACCGATTTTCAAACTAAGATATTTTTTATTTACCACTAAAAATTCCAGTTCCAGTGAAATATAATTTATGTACGCATTACTAAAATTATTCATGTTATTGCTGAAAAACCTTTGGCTGAAACAAGCGCCCCAAACAATAAGTCAATATGCATGGTTCAACTGGCTGCCTCAAATCAATAAAGTACCATACCAACAAAGGCAAGACACTTATACGGGTAACAACCAGTTGCGTCAGCCAACTTCAAAATTTGATGGACACCCAGGTCATGACCATCCCAGGGGCAGAGCATAGCCATTTTTCAACATAATCACAGTGTCAATGCGTATGAAATGAGTGGGGATACCTCCTCATGCTTTTGGGGGTCTCAGGTCGCCCGTTGCAAAATTTGAGAATGAAGACGTAAAATTGTCAAATGAGGCATTCTCACACGTTCTAAAGTAGTATTTATTTATGATTGTCATGTACAATCAGGGCTATTTTCTTCAAAAAATGGCAATAATGGAGATGAAAATGATTTAGGAATGATAATCATGTTCTCGAACCTAACTCAATTAAAAACTATGGAATTCAGTTGCCAGTTTCCATTTGGGGAAGTTCTACCTCATGCTGGGAAAGGAAGTTTGATATTTTAGTTTGCCCATTGACAACTGAAACTCTCTACCCTAACAAATATCCTATTTAATATGGTATTAACTATAAGCATAAACAGAAACATACAATTGTACATATGAAAAAGACCAGCATTGCTTACAATTTCAATTGGATTATACAAAATAATTTGCATTTTTAATAAGTAAAGGCAATACAATTATACAAAATATCACAAACATATTAATTAGGTCTGTGAAAATATAACATGGTTGAAAGGGAAATGTAACATATTTTTTTAATGCATCAAAATGAGTATTATGCCAGTTTACACTAGGTACCATTCTTTCTGATGGTACCAAAAAATGAAATAAATTTTATGAAAACACATATTATGCCATACCATGACATACATTTTCAAAAAACATGTTAAAGGTACTATCAACAAATTTTAGAGGATAAGAATGCCAATCATAATTAATTCATGATAATGTACAAAAGCAAAGAGAGGTATAATTTTCAATATATCTCAGTCATTTTGGGAATATATAACTTCTTTTGTTAAAAACATACAATTTTTTTTATGCTAGACATTTTGTAAAGAAAAAGTACATTATTTTATTTTTCTTAATATTTCCGTATTCGATGTTTAAACTGGTTAAGATCGGTATTTATTTCTCTGCTATTATTTGCATGGATTATAGTGCACATTTTTAGCCAGTTTAAAGACATTACATTTCATATGCAAATTAAACAGTTAAGTCGATCATCAGAGGCATCTGCCTACAGTACCTTTAACAGGAAACAAAACATGCTCAAAATAGTTAACAACCTACCATGGAGAAAACACTATTTAAAATCAGCACTTATATGGCACATAATTATGTTTATTAATACTAGCTGAAACTTAAAACTAAACTGTAAGTTTTAACAACTGTTCCATGTTACATACTGTAAATGAATGAATGGTGTTTTACGGCACGTCGACACATAAATAGGTCATATTGTGCGCAAAAACTGATGAAAGATGAAGAGATGAAGGATTAATTAAAAATAATGTGAATATATCAAGATAAAACTATTAAAAAAAAAAGGGATGATATGGTAGTAATATAAACTATATATGTAAATCAACAAATGCCCGAAAACGGGTATATAAAAAAGTAAATATATACAAGAACATATTATAATGATTTATATAGTCTGACTTCCTTCATGAAATCTAAAACTAGACTAAATTCTATAGTATAAAATAACTCGGTCATAGTATTAACATTGTAGTACCTTTGACGCATAGGATCAAAGTCTACACATTCCAGCAATATGTGTTTGACCGTTAACGGTGCAAAGCAGGGTATACATTCTGGTAATTGCTCACCTTGTAATAAATATGAATGAGTATAACGTGTAATTGGTATAATAGTGTAAGTATATACAAATACATCAATCGTGCTCACAACATTCAAATTAAATGTTTACCAAACAACCAATTTCACCAAATTTCTTTCAATCTAGTTTTGCAAAGTTTGCATAAATTTGACATACAAAAATACTGAAACTCAAGGTTCACTGCACACAACCCAGATTCCCTTTCAATACAAATGGGAAGAACAACCTGTGAAGTAATACAATACTTGCAAACTTAATGGACACATTCTTGAAATAGTTTCATAGCAACAAAAATATGCCTTATAATCGAATAAAAAAAGTAATTTTGAACATGTTTGTCAGGATAAAATGGCAGAAAAAGTGTAAAATAAATATTTGTTTAAGCAAACTAGGATGACATATTTACCCGTTGCCTTTGTCTTTACAAGTTCATCATTGCCATATTTGCCCAATTAGCAAAACATTGTCTAACCAGAAGGGTAGAAGGGTGTTCCACATAACACCTGTGCCATGTGCATATTTCATAAAAGGCAATCTATGTATAAAGTTTGAAGACAAGGGGTGCAATACTTGATGAATTATGGAGATTTTTTTAAAGTGTTAAAGTTTATGAAAAGGGGCATAAATCTTTAATGGATAATTGATAAGGAAAAACTGTTTAAAGTTTCATGACCATAGGTCAATATTTTGCCAAGTTATGAGGCAGGTTAGGTTGCAGGTTAATGTTTTATGAAAAGAGACATAACTCCAAAATGAAATAGTCATTGGACATGGGTAATGACATTCCTTTGGTTAAGATGAAGATGTATGTGAAGTTTTATGGGCATAGGTCAAATACTTTTCAATAGATGGCCAGTTATGAGCTTGGTTAGGTTGCATGTTTAAGTTTTATAAAAAGGGGCATAACTCTGCTGAAATGAAAGTCAGAGTTATTGGACAAGTGTAACAACATTCCTTGGGTTAATATGAAGATTTGTGTGAAGTTTCATGAACATAGGTCAAATATATTTCAATATATATGGTCATTTTTTGGATGCTGGTTCAAGTGTGATGGACGGACAACTATAATCCCTAAGTGTCTGCCATGCTATGCAGGCAACACAAAAACAATGGAGGAACTGGCATGGCTCAGTGGATAGCAATGTAGAGTTTAAATCCAGTGATCACATGTTCGAACCTCACCAGCACCGCTGGGGTTCTTTACTGTGTCCATGGGAAAATAGGGTTATTAACCAGGCACTTTGTGTATGAAAGTCTCTCCCCACAGCATGTTTAACAACCACAGAAATCTATTCGGTAATAAGAGTTGGGTATGGTTTTCACAGAAGCCTAAGTATCCTTACCCTCTACATTGGGATGAACAATAAGGATTTTACAAAATGAAGAAAATGTTATAAAAAACATTTTGTTCTCAAACAGCCGCATGGCAATGTATCATTTTGTTTTTTAAAAAAATAATGTGGCAACATGCTTCTTTTCTACACAGTTTTAATATTTGTAGTCCTATTCAATCATAAATTTCTTACATAGTTCAAAGAAAATTAATTGTTGAGTTTAATGCATCATTAATAAGAAAAGCCTTAAAGTAAATAAGTAAAGTCTCATTTATGATGATTTGTTTTTATTTATCATATATTTCAAAATATATATGGCATAATTAAAGATAAAAAAAAGAAGATAATTATATTTAATAAATAAACAGAGGTATTAATTTTAAAGCTCGCTAAATATTTCTAGATTGCCATGTGCCCCTTTAAAAAAATGTAAGAAAACCATATTACCTCTAAAAAAAAGCACCATGGCGCTATGCAAAATACCAAGAGAGGTATAAAATTTTAATTCATTGTTGACACAAAAGATCGAAAATGTATTGAATAGAAATGATAATAATTAAAGGGAATGTAGCGACACAGCCAAACGATCTTTGTTATTGAGAGTACTGAAAAACTTAGAAAAAAGGTGAAAGATTTATAAAAATCGGATGATAAATAAAGATGATATGATCATTTGAAGGTTCTGTTGAAACGGATATGGAAGCCATCATTTTGAGAGCTATGACATCACAGTCCTAAATGACCATATATAGAATATTTATGAATTTGAACATTTATTGATTTATAGGAAAAAAATATGACAGCAATTCTATGAAAAATATGTATTCGCAATGGCAATAATGCGTTATATGACGAGTAAAGGATTTTGCATTCATTTGCGATGATTTTTTTTTGCTTTAAATGGTATTTATCAATATTCCATACATATATGGTAATTTGGAACTATGACGTCATAGTTCTCAAAATGGCGGCTCCCATATTCATTTTAGAACAATCGTCAAATGGTCATATCTTTTTCGTTTATCATCCGATTTTGCTAATTTGTTCACCTTTTTCCAAGTTTTTCAGAACTCTCAGTAACAGAGCTTGTTTGGCTGTGTTGCTACATTCCCTTTAAGTCTAATTTACATCTCCTTCAACACAAGTTGAATCAAACAAAAATAAATTAATGTTCTGTTATTTGATAATTTTAATCCAAGAAACTTACTAAAACAATGTTAATTAGCAGTTTTTATTGCTGAATAAACTATTCCTTTGAGAAAAAGTAAAATCCAATATGGCAGAAAGTAGTCTTAACACTATCATCCAGCCATGTTTCTGTACCAGAGAGTTTAACAATGGTTAAACTGTAACAATGCTGAAATTTTGTTGTATTGTACAAGCTTTTTTGTCTTTCAAAGAAATTAAAAAACATAACTGGATTATTATTAAATGGATCTATTCAACTAATGCCACTGTTTTTTCTTTTCTTTTCACAACACTTTTTAACACTTTCTCTTTTCCTTAACCTTGCAAACAATTCTAATCCCAATTTCCGGAATAATCATAATTCCAATTATTCCTGCTGTCTCGGTGGTGTTCATGATAATGTGAATCTCTTCTATATTTTTCCTTTTTCACCTTTGGCATGTAACCTTGGTTATCAAACTTTGATTCCACAAACACTGGATTCATTGCCACATGGGACACGGCTTGCTGGCTTGTGTTATATCCATTATAGTACTGGACTCCACTGTGGGTTGACGGATACACTCTATCATACTGATCTGGTACCGTGTACTGAACAGAAGTAGCATATTGGTTGTACACCCTATACGGATCATGTACCTTGTAATCTGCAGGAATGTTGTAGTTCCTTTCAACTGGTATTCTATGTAGGTGTTTTCTTAATCTTGTGCCATGTGACCTACTTCCAAGAAAACTTTCCCTTTTGGAGGTCTTTGGGCCATGTTTGCTACGGAAATACAGGATGAGTATTGCACCAATGATGCCCAGAATAAAGACACCTCCAACAACTGACAGAACAATGATAAGTGTTGCTGATTGGTCATCTTTGTTTCCGGCTTTTGTTGAAGTCATTTTTGGTGTTGGTGTCGTCATTGTTGATGCCGTTATATCTCTTGTCATTATTGTTGTCGTTGTTGTTGGTGGTGTCTTTGTTGGTGTCGTTGTTAGTGTTGTTGGTGTGGAAGTTGGTGTCGTTGTTGTTGTTGTTGTAGTTGTGGTCATGCCTATAAAATCATATTAAAGCTTTTTCACCACTATGACAAGTACATTTGGTCCTAAAATTCTTGCAATAATTGAAACAATAAAAGACCAGAAATTGGCTTCTTTTACAATCAGTGCAGAAACAGAACTGAAGGATGAATGGTGGTTGGGGATAAAAGCCGTACCGTACAGTACTGTACATTCTGAAATATAGCGGAAATAGCAGATGTGTGGTGCGGGGAATACAGAAAGTAGTAATGAATAGTTAAGCTTAGTGTAATGCACTAATAGAGATTTATATAGGATGTAAAATAGAATAAAAATAATTGAAATAATATTATTTAAATTTAGTTGTACTTGCTATGCTATAGATAGATATATGAAAATGATAGTTTTATACATATTTTATGCATCTCATACATTGCTCGAGATGTTACTAAAGGGAAAGGGTAACAGAAAATTTCATTATTGGTATATATATATTGCTGATAAGTCATGCGTATCTGGCTGTCTGTTGTTTAAGATGTGCGAATCGCTCTTGAAACCTGCTTAAGTGTTTTGTCACACCTTTAATTTACAATGTAATATGTTATTTAATTAACTTCTTGGCCATGTAATGGACCCCATGTCTCCTCAGGGCTCTTTTCGTGAAAACTGGGAAAAGGTATAGGCCTGCTGATTTTGGGAAAAAGAAGCGGAAGATTATCAAAATTGGGGAAAAAAATAGCGTGGTTTTTTGCTATTTAGGGGGATGTTTTTTAAGAGAAAACTTTTATTAAAATGTATAATATAATATCAATCAGGTATTGAATTTAGCAATGATTCTAACATACAAACAAATAATGGAAAATCACTTTCTAAATTTTTTTATATTTTTTTTTAGATTGGGAAGGTTTTTGCAATTGGGAAGAGGCCGAATTTCGGAAAAAGCCCTGTGTCTGATATTTAATAATGTTGATTTAATATTATTACACCTTTATTTATGATAACTGTTACACAAATGATGTTCTCCGGTATGTACGGTATGGCACGGATTCTATTTATTATCTAATTACTTTGGATAGCTTTATTACGTATATGCATGCTAAATGTTATAATATACGATATAAATAAATGGATTAACATTTGCTTTTGTCTTAATATATGTTATACATTCTATTTATACTTCCTTTAGTTTCGTTACACTAAACTAAACTATTAATTTCTTCTTTCGGTATTATCCGTACCAGTCACCTTCTATGTCCGTTATATTTCAGAATTATTTTTTTTTGTTATACAATGTTTAATTTCATCATCCATTTGATACATTAGCATATGGTATATAATAAATACTATTTAAACTACAGTTTATATATATGATGAAATAATTTTCTTGTTTACAGACGTAAGTTATTGAAAAGAGAATTACCTCCAAATTTTTGAAAGTATAGAAGAGTATATTTTAGTATGCAGTTGGTAATAGAATTATGTAAGGTTTGAAAGGAAAATATGGAGACTAAAAAGAAGAGAAGATAATTCGGACAGACAAGAAAGTTGCTTTGCTTCCCCTTTTGTTGTCTTCGGTAATGTATTATAGCATACTTTAATTTATACCAGTTTATTTATTGGAAGTTTCGCCATTTAATATCATAGCTGTCTAATTTGTCATGGTTCATCGCTATTTGCTTTTCTATTTCTGTTTGTCTTAATAAATATTTCTTGTTTGATTTGGGCTCGGATTTTAAACATTTGTTAATGAATATAAAATATTTCACACTTAAAATAATGGAATTCTTCATATCTATAGCAAGTTGTTGTCTTTGAATTCCAAAACAGACGGTTCTTAGATTGAAATCGATGTTTACGTTTAACGTATTTAAAAATATGTGCAGCTCATTCCAAAATTGTTGAATATGCATACATTCCCAGAAAAGATGATTTAAGCTTTCTATGTTCATATTGCACCATTCACAGAGACTTGTCAGTGAACAATTTTGTATCTGAATAGCGATTTATTTGTGGGTATTATTCTCATTTCATATTTATGTTGGAAGTTCCTTAATTTTGTATTTATTGTCGATTTTATCGGTGTGATATGTCTATATCTGTAAACATGTTTTCCCATTTTTTGTGTGGTTTTATTTCCATGTCAATTTCTGTATCACTTTGTATCTGGACATTCTATAAGAATTTATTTGATTGTTTAGTTTTAAGAAATTTATTTAGGAAACTTTTGTTTCTTTCTGCATTAATATCTTCATGTTTTATTTTTTCTTTCCATTCTTTAGGTATACTTGCTAATATCGAGGAGTATTTTAAAAAATCTTTGTTCGGAATTTGATATAATGGCTTATTTCCTAAAATGTATAAAACTCTTTTTTTCTATAGTCAAAAATTTGTTCTAATAGTTTAATTCCTCTTTCTATCATTGTAGAAGAAAGTATGCCCAGCTGCTTTGATATTCGAATTATTCCATATTATTTATTGACTAACATTTTCGTTACATTTATTTTCTTTTATTTCATTCCATGCTAATATAATATCTCTATAAAAGTTGTCTTTTGGAAATAATTTAAGAATACATGCTTTGTTTAAATTGCAATCTAATAAGAGCTGTCCTCCGACTTTGTTTAATTCTTTTGTGTAAAATACTTTCCATTTGCCGTTATTTTTAGTATCTAGTATTCGTTTCATCCAATTTGCTTTTAATCCATTATAAAATTTATTAATGTCAATCATTTTTATTCCTCCATTTTCACAATCCTGATTAATTGTTTTCCTTTTTATTTTATCTGGTTTATTATCCCATAAAAATGAGAACATTATGTCATTAATTTGTTTGATCTTTTCTTTTGGAGGGTTAGGCAGAACCGTTAGAGGATATATAATTTTTGGAATGCAAAACATTTTATGACAGTAATTTTTCCTAAGAGCGTTAAGTTTTCTGAGCTGCCAGCTTTTCAAACAATTTTTGAATTCTTCTACCTTCGGATCTAAATTTAAGGCTATTATATTGTTTCTATTTGTATGAAAGTACATTCCTAGTGCTTTTGCCTGACCAGAACACCCAATGAAATTTATTTTTTGGACAATATTTAAAATCCGAATTTTTCAGTGAACCTGCCTTTAACGCTGTACATTTGGAGTCATTTAATTTGAGTCCTGATATACTTGTAAAATTATTTATACAAAAGATTTCCTTGTTCCATCTGTGAAAAACAATGCATCATCTGCGAATAAAGTTTGTTTAATTTCTTGATCATTTATAAGTATTCCTTTAATATTTTTGTTATCTGTTATTTCATAAGATAGAAGCTCAATGCAAATAATGAATAAATACGGGGACAAGGGGCATCCTTGGCGAACACCGCGTTCTACTGGGAAAAAGTCGGAAATAAATCCGTTATTAAAAATACAACTTTTAGCATCTGTATAAAACAGTTTTACCCAATTTATCAGAGAGTAACCAAAATTAAAATGTTTCAAGCATTTAAGAATAAACTCTTGGTTCAAACTGTCGAACACTTTTTCGAAATCTGAGAAAAATAACAATGCCGGTTGACTGTAGTCTTCAACATGGTCTAACACTTCAAATAATAACCTTATATTCTCACCTATGTATCTACCTTTTATAAACCCAATTTGTGTCTATTAATGATGGTAAAACAATTTTTATTCTGTTTGCTATGGATTTTGTAGCAATCTTATAATCAACATTTAAGAGACTGATTGGACGCCAATTTTCTATATAAGCCGTTTCTTTTCCTGGTTTAGGTAGAAAGAGTTATAATGCTTTGCTTTTGTAATTCTGTCATGTTATTAATTTGCAGAGTAATTAAGTGATTTTAAGAGATATAATTTGATGTCGTTCCAAAATATTTTATAAAACTCGGTTGTGATGCCAGCCGATCATGGACTTTTATTGCTATAGCACTTTCATATTCAGTTAGTAGCCCATTACATTTAATCTTATCCGTTTCATTCAGAGTGTTCATTGATTTATTATAAAAGTCGTACTTCGAGGATGTTGTTTCTCTTTTTTTTTGTAAAGATTACAATAGAAATCGGTTTGTGCGGCTCGTATTTCCTTTTGATTCATAATTAGTTTATTATTTACGATTAATTTTGATACTGATTTTCTCTCTGCCTTCTTTTTTTCTAAATTTGAAAAGAAGTTTGTATTTTTTTCTCTTTGTTCTATAATTTGTGCTTTTGATCGTATTATTATTCCTTTTACTTTTGTATCTATCAGTTCATTCATTTCTTGTTTTTTATTCTCTAATTCGATTTTTGCATTTTCTATGTCATTATCATTTAGTACTATTTGAAGTTTGTGTTCTATGTTCTGTATATCTAATATCAATTTACTCTCTTTTTCGCGATCTAATCTTTTTTTTGTTGTAGCATATTTTATTGTTTCGTTTCTAATTGTGCCTTTGAGTATTTCCCATAAAATGTTCGGGTTTGAATCTTTGTTTATTTCTGCAATTTGTTGAATATTATAATTTCTTACGACACTTTGGTATTCAGTATTTAATAAAAGACTGTTATTTATTTTAAATTAAGTGTCCAGGTCCTTTAATTATTTTTACAAAGTCAAAGCTTATGATAGTAATGGAGTGATCGGATTTATAACCGGGTTTTATAACACTTTTATTTGAATAATTTACCAGATTATCAGATATTAAAAAGAAGTCTAACCTACTAAATATTGGTGGTTTAGTATTTGAATGCCATGCATATTGAAGTTTTTGTGGGTTAAAAAGTCTCCAAATATCTACAAGATTGTTTGTATTTATAACTGAGTTAATTTTTTCCCTACATTTTTTATGCGTGTCTTGTCTGCCATTTTTTTTTTATCCAGTGTTATGTCTAAAACTGTATTGAAATCGCCGCCAAGTATAAAGGAATTTTCGTCGTTTTGTAAAATAAAGGTTTCTAATTTTTCAAGAAGGATGCTTCGTCTATGTTCGGGCTGTATAAGTTTATTAATGTTAATTCTTTGTCGTCAAGACTTATTCCAAAGCTTGAATTCTACCACTAACTATGTCCGTATATTTTATAAGATTGAATCGAAATGTTGGATTTATTAATATACAGATGCCTTTTTTATTTGTATTATTACCACTAAAATATCCTTCCCCTCCCCATTCCTTCTTTCAGGTAGCTTCATCTTCCTTAGTTAAATGTGTCTCTTGTAAAAAACAAGAGGTCAATGACCTTGAAGCTCTACTGATTGATTTTAATTTCAGGAATTGGTCGCTACTGGTTTTTTGAAAATCTATTTTTAGCCGTGGTGGCCATCTTGAATTTCCGGCCGACCTGAAATTTTGCTAGGATCAATTAGACATCAAAGCAACATTCCTGTGAAGTTTCATGAAAATCCGTCAAGTAGTTTCAGAGGAGTAGTCGCTACAAGTTTTCATTATATAACTCTATGTAAACAAAGATGGCCACTGACAGCCATGTTTAACATTGAATCAAAATAATGTTCGACTCAGATAACCATCATGTCATGCTGATCATTTTAGAAAAAGTCCCATATCAATATCTCTTATAGTTTTCAAGAAGTAGTCGCTATAAACTTATTTTTTAAAAATCTATTTTTAGCCATGGTGGCCATCTTGAATTTCCGGCCGACCTGAAATTTTGCTAAGATCAATTAGACATCAAGAGCAACATTCGTGTGAAGTTTCATGAAAATCCGTCAAGTAGTTTCAGAGGAGTAGTCGCTACAAGTTATCATTATATAACTCTTATGTAAACATACATGGCCACTGGCAGCCATGTTTAACGTCGAATCAAAATAATGTTCGACTTGAATAACCATCATGTCATGCTGATCATTTTAGAAAAAGTCCCATATCAATATCACTTATAGTTTTCAAGAAGTAGTCGCTACAAACTTGTATTTTGAAAATCTATTTTTAGCCATGGTGGCCATCTTGAATTTCCGGCCGACCTGAAATTTTGCAAGGATCAATTAGACATCAAGAGCAACATTCGTGTGAAGTTTCATGAAAATCCGTCAAGTATTTTCAGAGGAGTAGTCGCTACAAGTTATCATTATATAACTCTATGTAAACAAAGATGGCCACTGGCAGCCATGTTTAACGTCGAATCAAAATAATGTTCGACTCGGATAACCATCATGTCATGCTGATAATTTTAGAAAAAGTCCCATATCAATATCTCTTATAGTTTTCAAGAAGTAGTCGCTACAAACTTATTTTTTAAAAATCTATTTTTAGCCGTGGCGGCCATCTTGAATTTCCGGCCGACCTGAAATTTTGCTAGGATTAATTAGACATCAGGAGCAACATTCCTGTGAAGTTTCATGAAAATCCGTCAAGTAGTTTCAGAGAAGTAGTCTCTACAAGTTTTCATTATATAACTCTATGTAAACAAAGATGGCCGCTGGCAGCCATGTTTAACGTCGAATCAAAACGATTTTCGACAAGGACCAACATCATGTCATGCTGATCATTTTAGAAAAAGTCCCATAGCAATATCCCTTAGAGTTTTCAAGAAGTAGTCGCTACAAACTTGTTTTTTAAAAACCTATTTTTAGATTTGGCGGCCATCTTGGATTTCACATCTACATGAATTTTTGCTAGGATCAACTAGACTTCATGGGCAACATTTCTGTAAAGTTTCATGAAAATCTATTCAGTAGTTTCAGAGGAGTAGTCGCTACAAAAAAAAAGTTAACGGACAGACGGACGGACAGACGGACGGACGACGGACGCCGCACCACGGCATAAGCTCTGCTGATCTCTGATCAGTAGAGCTAAAAAGAGATCGCATATGATTGTGATTTAAGCCAACTAAACATTTGATCGCGCTTGCTTTAACTTCCCAGCTCTCTCACATTAAACGAACATATAGTTGTATCCATTACTATCTTTGTATATGTTTTCGAACTTAAAGGGAAAGCAAAGGGTAGAGTAAAATTGGAAACGTCATTAAACACATTTCGATGTTACAAACAAATAGTTAGCAAGAAAATTCCTGTTCTGTTAAAAGGCCTCTATTATGTACTAATTATTAATATAGATATATATACACTCCCACACCAAACAGTCGGTATGATTTTTTTATCTCACTCAGCATACCTTTAACGTCAATAGAGATCGTAATTTTATACATCTATATATTTACCCACACACCATTAAAGAAGCATGAGCACCCTTTAGAACTATTATAAACATTAAATAAAGATTAGTAATCTGTTGCGAAAGTATTCATGCATAGATTATATTTACACACCAAAACAAGAAATATCACTGAAAGTGATAAATGCCCCCTAAGTGTCCTGTGACCTCTAAATATGACCTTGACCTTGGAGCCATGGACCTGGATTGTGCAAGACACCTCATTTGGTTGTGGTGAGCACTTGTGCCAAGTTATTTGAAAATCCATCCAGGCATGCAAAAGTTATTGACCAGACACGATTTGACCTTTGACCTGTAAATGTGACCTTGACCGTGGGGCCACAGACCTGGATTTTGCGCGCGACACATCGTCTTGTTGTGGTGAGCACTAGTGCCAAGTTATTTGAAAATAATGCCAGAGTTATTGACTGGACACATTTTGACTCTTGACCTCCAAGTGTGACCTTGACCTTGAAGACCTGGGTTTTGTGCGCGACACATCGTCTTGTTATGGTGATCACTTGTGCCAAGTTATTTAAAAATCCCTGCAGGGGTTGTGACGTTACGGTCCGGACACGAAATTGCATACCTTTTTTTCACCTATGAACTGCAAGTGTGACCTTGACCTTTGAGGTACGGATCTGGGTTTTGCAGGGGACACATCGTCTTGTTATGGTGATCACTTGTGCCAAGTTATTTAAAAATCCCTGCAGGGGTTGTGACGTTACTGTCCAGACACAAAATTGCGTACCTGTTTTTGACCTATGAACTTCAAGTGTGACCTTGACCTTTGAGGTACGAACATGGGTTTTGCGGGGGACACATCGTCTTGTTATGGTGATCACTTGTGCCAAGTTATTAAAAAATCCCTGCAGGGGTTGTGAAGTTACGGTCCGGACACGAAATTGCGTACCTGTTTTTGACCTATGAACTTCAAGTGTGACCTTGACCTTTGAGGTACAGACATGGGATTTGCGGGGGACACATCGTCTTGTTATGGTGATCACTTGTGCCAAGTTATTTAAAAATCCCTGCAGGGGTTGTGAAGTTACGGTCCGGACACGAAATTGCGTACCTGTTTTTGACCTATGAACTTCAAGTGTGACCTTGACCTTTGAGGTACGGACCTGGGTTTTGCGGGGGGCACATTGTCTTGTTATGGTGATCACTTGTGCCAAGTTATTTAAAAATCCCTGCAGGGGTTGTGAAGTTAAGGTCCGGACACGAAATTGCGTACCTGTTTTTGACCTATGAACTTCAAGTGTGACCTTGACCTTTGAGGTACGGTCCTGGGTTTTGCGGGGGACACATCGTCTTGTTATGGTGATCACTTGTGCCAAGTTATTTAAAAATCCCTGCAGGGGTTGTGACGTTACTGTCCAGACACAAAATTGCGTACCTGTTTTTGACCTATGAACTTCAAGTGTGACCTTGACCTTTGAGGTACGGTCCTGGGTTTTGCGGGGGACACATCGTCTTGTTATTGTGATCACTTGTGCCAAGTTATTTAAAAATCCCTGCAGGGGTTTGTGAAATTACGGTGCGGACACGAACTTCGGAATGACGGACAGAATCCGTACAGACGGACGGACGGACGGACGGACGGTGCGATTAGATTTTTTTTTTCGGGGGCATAAAAAACGTAGTATGTCTTCTTTCTCACACAGCATATAAAACACAAATACACACACACAAAAAAAAAAGGAAACGTTAACAATATCCATTAAACACAACTATAACGGAAGTACTCGTGAATAGACTCTATGTATATTGTTTATAGAAACATCCTTGTAAACCACATATACATTAAACAATGATTCTACTATTTCGAGTGTACATGTACATATCGTTACAGAAGAACACTACATACTTTTATCTTTACTACGTATTTAACTTCACAATATTTATGAAGACCAAAAAGTGAAAAACATATAGCCAGCACCATCATTTATTAATATTAAAAAAAGTTGAGGATTATTTCTGATTCATTAGGACTGGTTTGTAAATATTTCTTTGAATTTTTTAATTGGAAATCTGATTAATGACATTTAACTTGTCCCTTACTTTGAAAAACATGATACATCGAGCGTTTCACGTGCACTCACCATGTGGCCGTATTTGTGCACCACATATTGGCCAACACAGTGTATATCAAAAATGACAATGGAAGATAATATCATTGACAGGTAGCAAGCATTTTTTTTTTTTAATAATGCTGTCCATGGTTTTACATTGTTCATTGTATATATAATGAATTACTATGCATGCATGCTTATATAATGTACATTGTACATTTTGAGTATACATGTATTAAAGTGACCCATACTGTTGGTCTCATTAAACTCTAGAATTTCCCTTTATTTTCGGATGTAATTGTGACAGGCGCACTTACAGTAAAGTATCCGGTATCAATTCACTATTAGTCTTACAATTGAAAACAATTTCGCTCACGCCTTTCGACTTGTGAAACCATTGTTCAAAATTGAGCTATCCTAACGCGATATATTAATTTTAGTCTCTACAGTTTATCGTAATCGACGCTCTAAATGTTTTATAAATCTATCCATCCTTGACTAGCCGTACAATGAAACAAAACCAAAACTACAATAAATTATAGTGTTAATATGTTAAAGCTCGAACTAGAACCAATCCGCTATACTTATATTACTTAGCAATAGATTATTACACTATTCACTTTAGATCGACCTTTTTCTCGAAAAAAAGGAAGTTGAAAAAGGAAGGTCTAGGGAACAATTTTCACTTTAAATGGACTCTTGGCAAAACTAGATTTTTACTAAAAATCGCAGATCGAGATGTTAATTTTATTTATCGATTATGATTCAGGATTGCCTTGTGTCTCTTTAAAGAGTATGTTACATATATAGTTTATACAGATCATTCTTATGTTAGTTAGCAATAGACTATTACAGTGATTCATTTTGCTCTGCGTAGGACGCACATATTTTTCTGAGGACGTATCATTCTTAAACATGGACGCATTGCTCGAAAATTTTACAAGTGGTAAATAACCGTTTTCGATGTGATGAAAAGGGAAGAAATATAACACAACACCGGTTAAAGTAGAACGCAATTACAATGTAGTACACATATTCTGATTGGGTAAAAACTATTTGTCATCCAATCAGTAACAACGGTCTACTAACTGTTGGTGTTCGCTAGTATGGAAATCCCTAGACTGTGTCACGGTCCTTTCCGCTTCTCTAATGAGACAACAGAATAGAATAGAATAGACTAGGAAATCCCGAATGATGAACACAAAATGCCACCGAAGAAAGTTATAAAAAATTACCCCAATAAGTTAAATTGACACTTGATTGGCATGTCAAACTACTCAGGACTAACTGAACTGTTTAAAGTTTGTGTAGACTGTTTTCAAGCATAAAATAAAGAAAATATACAGAGCTTTTTATGATGGTGATTACCCGTTACAGAACCCAGACAACTGCGCCATATAAGCACAGATTCTAAAAGAAATACTTTGTAAAACAAAGAATGGTAGCAATATAATAAGGAATAACACAATATACCGTATTTGTCGGGGTATAGCGCGCACTTTTTTACCCCAGATTCTGTGGCTGAAGTTGGGGTGCGCGGTTTAAGCAACAAGTAATGATTTACTCTTTTTTTTTCAGCCATGACGAGAAGTTTTGTGGTTTTCAAAAAGTCGCAAGACCGGCCGTTTACTACAGAGATTGAATCGAACAAAAGTTGGCTTGTTTCTATTGTTTCAATAAAATGCGTTGTATGCTATATGCTTATTATCAATAAAAATAATAAAATCAAACTTTACCATGTTTTATGTTGATTATTGTTGAGAAAATACCATTGAAATGTTGAAAAATACAATTGTTTACAAAAATCGGCATTTTGAAATGAAAACGAGGCTGGGGTATTCCGAACCCGCAGACTGGGTTAGTGCATATTTTATTAATAGAACACAATAGAATTGTATGTATAATAATTATTTCTAATAAACAACGACCCCCTTACTTATTTGTTAAAGTTGATTTCTGAATTTCTCAATTTCGACAACGTAGAATCATGATTATTCCTAAATTGGTTCAAGGGTTCATTTGATTGGGAAAACGTGTTAAGTGTGAAGTGTTTGGTTTATGTTAACTGACCGCAAACAATGATAACTAATTATTAAACAAACATGTGAAACTCGACTGGGATAGACGTCTTTTGTGTACCGGTCTACTGGTGTGAATTTTTTTTTACTTCTATTTTTAACTAGGGAACTTTAAATATCTACGAGTAGGGTTTAGTGTTTGGGGTTTAGGTTTACAGCAGTCTTATACTCTATACGTTTGCTCTCTGATTATTATCAGGGTGCAACAGCTTAGACTGCTTGAAGTTGTTTTTTTGTCCAAATCACAAAAGTCTATTTTTAGAATCTATTCTTATCCAGAGGCGAGTGTACAGTTTCGGGAATATCCCTACTACACAATTATTTTCGTTTTTGATAAGATTTGTCTAATAAAAGACTCTTACATCTAATAAAAGAAAAGTTACGCATTAGTTTAGTTATCTTATGCACATATAAAACTCTGAGAGCAACATTTACATTGAAACTTCTTGAATTTTTACTTAGAACATTGTTAGTAATAGAGGATTTTCGAAATTATTCACTGAGTTTATATAGAAACGTACTACATACGTTTCATTTCGTTTCCGGTTTAGGCTTTATGTTTCATGCTACAAATTTAGATACATAGTATTACTATAGTTAGTTACTTCTGTTTGTAGTGTTGATGATTTCGAGACTTGTCAATCCAAAATATTAAATATAATATGATCGTAATAAAAGTTGAACACGGGCGTGGGTTTTTTATTTTATTGAAACTTGAGTAAACAACAAAAGTACACTCAACAGTACAAGTTTATTTACACTTGAGTAAAAAAAAAACAGTCTAACATGCAGCTTCGTTTTAGCAAATCAAAATTCGTTTTACATTTCCACTTTGGTCAATGCTTCAAAATGGCGCTCTGCTGTCCTGAAATTGAAAACACATGTTTTTAATGCGCGTTTTACGCTACAATACATAAAAAAAAGTTTTTTTTCCAAGGATTTCAGGCCCAAAGTCGGGGTGCGCGTTATATGCGCATGCGCGCTATACGCCGACAAATACGGTAATAAGGAATAACACAAAAATGATACAGTTCTGAAACTGTATGCATATATTTTGCTGATGTTTTACTGTTTTTTAAAAGTGAAAAAATCAGCAAAAGTAGTAGCAAATTCGGATGGTGTGTATTTCGGACAAAATTCGTTCTGAAACAGATATTAAAGGTACCCTTTAGTACCAATATTATAGGACCTCTTATGGGTTGTTGTTAATAGGCTTTATTAATTTTTGTTATGTAGGATAACACAAAACTCAGGGGGAAATGGTAATTTATAAAGGAAGATATAAATATTATTTATAATTGATATATTTTTTAAGAAATACATTTGTTTGACAGGCATTTTTTTACAATATTTAGGCAACATAGTAGTGCATAATGGGTGCTTAATAGACTTTTACAACTTTAAAATGAAATCTAAGTTGGTTGGGGTGGGGTGGGGGGCTGTATGTGCACAAGGGGCTAGATACATGTGGCTAATAAACTTAAATTATCAAAGTGGGAAATATAATTTAATTTCAAAATTGTGTGAAAGTGCAAATATATTAAATGATATTCATGTGTAAAAAGTGATAAAAACAAGTTTCAACCCCTCAGAAGTTTAATTATAAAAGAATGATGTGTGGCGGGGGTATTACCTTATGCCTAATCGCCCCAAAGCAAAATAAAACAAGAGCTGTCGGAGAAC